>PVHP010018772.1:0-32639 GCA_004024765.1 Zapus hudsonius
CACAAACTTTTAAACAATTATCCCTCTGACTGAGATAAAAAACAATGTAAGGCCTCAACAGCACTAATCAGAGCAGCGTAGTTGGCCCATTGGTGAGGCCCTAGAAACCAATGGGCCAGACATCTGGTTACCTTGAGATCTGAGAACTGCTGCTGGATTTTGGGACGTTCCATTCGGTATTTTTCAATCTCTTCTTTCTCCCTTTGCTCTCTAGGGAATAAAACACAAGCCTACACTAGAAAAACTGGATGTCAACTGAGTATGATGGCCCAAGCTTTAATCCCAGAACTCAAGAGACTGAGATAGGAGAATCCCTGTGAGTTCTAGGACAGCCTGGGCTAGAATAAGAACCTGCCTCAAAAAAAAGAAATACTAAATGCCCATTTCAAAATAAAGTTAATTTGGCCGGGCATGGTGGCACACGTCTTTAATCCCAGCACTCAGGAGGCAGAGGTAGGAGGACTGCCATGAGTTCAAGGCCACCCTGAGACTACATAGTGAATTCCAGGTCAGCCTGGACTAGAGCGAGACCCTACCTTGAAAAACCAAAAAAAAAAAAGTTAATTTGTTATATATATTTTTTATTTTGAGAGGCTCTAGGAACTGAACCTAGGTCTTTGCACATTACCACTGAGCTATATTCCCAGCCCAATCATTTAGCAGCTAACTCAACTATATTTTAAGGTAACTATGGATACATTCATAAATCTAATAATTCAATTATTTACCATGTGGAAGCAGACAGAAATTTAATAAAATAAAATTATCTTAGCTTGACATACAAATGTTACTAGTCATAATGGAGTTACATCAAAATAACCCATTATGGGCTGGAGAGATGGCTCAGTGGTTAAAGGCACTTGCTTTTAAAGCCCAATGATATAAGTGTGACTCCCCAGTACCCACTAAAGCCAGATACACAAAGGGGCATATGTCCAAAGTTCATTTACAGTGGCAGGAGGATCTCACTTGCACCATTCTAGTTTTTATCCAGCCCTCTACTCTACCCACTCATTACTATTTCCTCTAACGAGAAGTCTTCATTCAGCGTCTCTGCCCTATCTGCCAAAGTAAACAGTGTAGGAGTCATCAGCCATGTAACTAGGAGGCTGAGGCAGGAGGACTGACAGTTTGAGACCAGCCTGTCTCAAAAACAAAACAAAACAAAAAAAAAAAAAAAACCAACTAGATCCTAAATACAAAGAAATGCTAACTGTACCCAACCAACCAAGTTAACCTACCAGCAGGAGTTGATATGAACCAAGAAGCTTAAAAACACCAAAACTCAAGTTTTCTAGAGCTAAGCATGGTGGCACACACCTTTAATCCCAACACTTGGGAGGCAGAGGTAGTAAGACTGCTGTGAGTTCAAGGCCAGCCTGGGACTAGAGTGAGTGTCAGGTCAGTCTGGGCTATAGTAAGACTCTACCTCAAAAACAAAACAAAACAAAACAAAAAACCTTGAGGTTTCTTCCAAAAGATAAACAGAAAAACATTCATTGGTACTTGAATATATTATGATAAAGGCTCTAAGGACTACCTCAGTGGTAGAGTACTTGCCTAGCATGTGAAAGGCTTAGGGTCAGTTAAACCAAAACACAAAGAAAAAAAACACAAACTAGACTTTGAAGAATGTACCAAAATAATGTGCTTGGAAAAGCCCATGCCTCTCCATGAGATGGAGGTGGTCAGCACCAGGGATCCCAATGAGGAACTACACAGAGCCACACCTGTCAGAAATTTGGTCAAGAAGGTTCCATTCGATTTTCATCAAGCCTTAGGTTCAACTTCCCTTGCACAGAAAGTAAAAGACCAGAACAAACTAAAGGACACTGAAGAAATGGGCATCCGTTCCATAATTTAGGCCTTCCACAAAACTGATCTCTTCAAAATCTCTGTCATGAAGAGATTAAATTAAGAAAGTCTTAGGAGGTAAGACCTAATGTCTTAAGATGTGATCCTGATTTATCCTGGTCAAAGGGAAAAAAATCTACAGTGTTCTAGCAATGGGCTACTGGAAAGCATAATTGGGGTTCATGTTGCCAAGTGTGATAAAAGAATGAGGTCTGTTGCAGTAACTTTTTCACTGCTAAGACAAACATCTGACAAGAAGTAGCTTATGGGAGGAAAGGGTTTATTTCAGGCTTACAGAGCTCAGGGAAAACTCCATCAATAGCAGAAGAAGCTAGCTCACTTTTTTTAATAATTTACCTTCTTTCTTTTCTTCTTTCATCCATCCTTTTATCCAGAGCTGCATAAATAGCATCTGCTTCCTCATCATCTTTTTCATAGGGCCCACTTGAGAAGAGGCTCCCAGCATAGCCATTAAACTAAGACCAAACAAAACATTTAAAAGGTCAGCTTTCAAAAAATACAATTTTTTTAATACTTACCTGGCAGGGGAGATACCATGATCACAAAAAATACAATTTTTTAAGGCCGGGCGTGGTGGCGCACGCCTTTAATCTCAGCACTCGGGAGGCAGAGGTAGGAGGATTGCCATGAGTTCAAGGCCACTCTGAGACTACAGAGTGAATTCCAAGTCAGCCTGGGCTAGAGTGAGACCCTACCTCGAAAAACCAAAATAAATAAATAAATAAATAAATAAATAAATAGACGCATGTGCATCTGGCTTTACATGGGTATTGGGGAACTGAACCAGGCTGTCAGGTTTTGCAAGTAAGTGCTTTAACCACTGAGCGATCCATCCAGCCCCTTTTCTAACTTTTGTTTTTTTTTTTTTTTGAGGTAGGGTCTAGCTCTAGACCAGGCTGACCTGGAATTCACTATGTAGTCTCAGGGTGGCCTTGAACTCACGGTGATCCTCCTACCTCTGCCTCCCAAGTGCTGGGATTAAAGGCGTGCACCACCACGCCTGGCTCACGTTTTCATTTTTGAGGCAGGGTCTCGTTCTAGTTCAGGCTGACCTGAAACTTACTCTGTAGCCCCAAGGTGGCCTCAGACTCATGGTGATCCTTCTACCTCAGCCTCCTGAGTGCTGGGATTAAAGGTGTGCACTGCCTACCGGGCCTTTTCTAAATTTTGAGGGCACTATTTTTTCAAGTTCCTATAAGAGTCTTACTATAGCCCAGACTGACCTGACACTCACTCTTCAACCAGGATAAATCAGGATCACATCTTAAACTTGAAATTATATAAAAACTAAAGACAAGCATAGTGGCCAGCCTGGAGCTATGGAGCGAGTTCCTGGTCAACCTGAACTAGAGTGAGATCCTGCTTCAAAAACACCAAAAATAAGGGCTGGAGAGATGGCTCAGTGGTTTAGGCACTTGCCTGCAAAGCCTAATGGCCCAGGTTCAATTCCCCAGTGCCCACATAAAGCCAAATGCGCAAAGAGGCATAAGTGGATGGAGTTCCTTTGCAGTGGTGGAGGCCCTGGTGCACCTGTCTCCGTCTGTCTCTCTTCTCTGTATCTCTCTCTGCTTGCAAATAAAATAAATAAAGAAATTTTTAAAAACACCAAAAATAATAATTAACATTCTGTAAAAAATATTTTCAGGGCTGGGGAGATGGCTCAGCAGTTAAGGCTCTTGTTTACAAAGCCTAAGGACAGGGTTTGATTCCCAGTGCCTTCATAAAGCCAGATGCACACAGGTGCATGCATCATGAGTTTGTTTGCAGCAGCTGGAGGTCCTGGTGCACCCATTCTCTCTATCTGCCTTCTATTTCTGTTTGCAAATAAATAAAAAAACGTTTTTTAAATCTTTTTGTGCTCACTTTGGCAGCACATGTACTAAAATTGGAATGATAAAGAGATTAGCACAGCCCCTGCACATTGATGACACACAAATTTGTGAAGCATTCCATATTTTTCTGAGTTGTTAAATGAAATAGAGCAACTGTATGTACCAGTCCGTAGAGGCCCAGTTTGGCCTTTTTATGCCATTCCTGTAAAGTTTCACAGTCTTGATTCTGGAAACATAAATTTGTTAATATCATTGAAAAAAATCATTTCAATCACTAGATGTGGTGCTGCACACCTTCAATCCCAGCACTCAGGAGGCAGAGGTAGGAAGATGGATCACTGTGAGCTCAAGTCCAGCCTGGGACTGTGGAGTTGCAGGTCATTTTGGGCTACAGTGAGACCCTACTTCAAAAAATAAACAAAAAAGGCTGGAGAGATGGCTCAGCGGTTAAGGCACTTGCCTCCGGTGCCTAAGGCCCCCAGTTCAATTCTCTAGTACCCACATAAGCCAGACCCACAAGGTGGTGGCCCTGGTGTTCTCTCTCTCTCTCTCTCTCTCTCTCTCTCTCTCTCTCTCTCTCTGCTTGAAAATGAATAAAATATTTTAAAAAATAAATAAACTTTTAATCAGAGAAACAATGTTTGACATCTAGAAATGTCTGTTAGAAGACCTCAGCTGAATGAACCAAGGAACTAAAATGATGAGCACTGAAGTTTAAAAAAATCAACAATAGCCGGGCATGGTGGCACACGCCTTTAATCCCAGCACTCAGGAGACAGAGGTAGGAGGATTGCTGTGAGTTCAAGGCCAGCCTGAGACTACATAGTGAATTCCAGGTCAGCCTGGGCTAGAGTGAGACCCTACCTTGAAAACAAAACAAAACAAAAAAAAATCAATACTGCAACAATCACTGAAATACAGTAAGCACAAATACCAATGTGCAGTTTTCTGAACCTACAAGTATATCTTCTGTGGGGAAAAAAGTGACTATTTCTTTTTTTGCTTGTTTTGGTATTTTGAGGTAGGGTTTCGCTTTAGCCCAGGCCAATCTAGAATTCTCAGAGTGGCCTCTAACTCATGCAGATCCTTCTACCTCTGTCTCCCAACTGCTGGGATTAAAGGGGTGTGCCACACCACCCACCTTAGTTCTTTGTATTTTTACTGTTCCCCTGGCATATGACTATAGATGGCAAATGAATCTGAGCCCTCTCCGCAGAAGCTGGTCAGCCCTTCCAGCGGCTGGGGAGAGCAACTACAGAAGCCCAACAAAAGTCACCTCATCGTAGTTAGTATCATTCAGATCCTCGTCATCGTCATCAGCAGCCTGGTTTTTCTTCATCTGGTCCCCCACAGTTCTCTTGCCTGGTGGGGCATGGCGGTCATCCACAGGATCATTTGCATCCCGGGCAGGCCCAATGTCTGACCGTGTGGTGAAGCCAGTGGCACTGCAGGAGTCCCAGAACATCGTTATTAGGATGGCCCTGATCCCATGCTCGCTCCCAGTCATCACTTAGTAACATTTCTTCTCACACCCCTGGGAACCTCCAAAAATTCTGGCAGTGAACTGCACCCTCACATACTACTACTCTGCTTGCCTTAACCTTTTGGCCTATCCTGAGTAGGTCACAGGCCATTTTCTCTAGACTCCGAGGTGTCTCCATTTCTCCTCCACATCACTGTCCAGGCCTTCAAATGCCATCTTCTTGAGTTCCAGCCTGTAATTCCATCATTCTCAATGAGGCCCAAACTGAACTTCCTCCTTTATGCACCTGGTAGCTGTTCAGATGCTAACAGCAGTGCCATGCCAGGCACCAACAAAGGCACCATAACATCACTCTTGCTTCCCTTTTAGCCTTCTCCATCCTGTCTACCCCCAAGTACTATTAATTCTACCTCCAAATCTCCCCTCCCAGACCATGATTCCCAACACAACTGGGAATCCAGTTCCTAATTGCCTCCAACATTCCCTTATTTTAACCCTTGCTCTATCAGGTGATTCTTCTTAAAACAAAGCTCTGGCAGGGCATTCCTTAGCTGACCGGCTCTCTAAAGCCTATGAGGTCAACCCTTACGCTAAGGCCCTTCTGAACTCTTCCCAGCTCCATTCCTCCCACTACTCTTAGACTCCTTGCTTTTCCCTGAGCCTCATATTTTCCTATTTTCATATTTTTTAAGGGGGAAGGTATCAGGGATCAAACACTGGACCAGCTGCATGGTAGGTAACACTCTAACAATAGACTACACCCCAACTTGGCTCTTTTGCCTACTTACATCAAATTTTAATTTTTCCTTCGATATCTGACATCTACAAATCCTGTCTCCTTGGAATCCTAACTCAAATGCTACAATTCACTGAATGTTCCATTTCTGGAACCACAACATCCTAAATCTGTTCTTTATGAGCTTATTTATACAAGCACTAAACCTCTCCAAAACCAAACTGCAGGTCCTTTAAAGACGGTGTGCATACTTCAGTTTTTAATTTTGCTACCAAGAGAGTCTGTTTGTGTAATCAAATGCATAAAACAGAATTTATACAGCACGTTATGATGGTGTTCTGTACGGCAGGCAAGAGCCATCCCTCTAACAGATTTGAACCGGCGGCCTGTGGCCACCCATCCTAAAGGGAAAGGACCTTGGGGAGGAGTGGGGTGCTCCTACTCCATTTCGTCTTCTCCTCAGAGCGGACTGGTTACGGCTACTACCTCAGACACCAAAACCCTGGAGCTCAGAGCCTTGCGAAGTAGAGCCCCGAGACATATCTCCTACGTGTCTGCCGACCTCAACGCCTACTGACTCCAGGACCCCCAGGAAGCCAGGCCGCCCGGTGCCTTTCGGACTCGCGTGGCCACGGAGCCTCGTCTGCTGTCCTCGTCTTCTCTGCCCCGAGCGAGCTGCTCCAGGACCCCCCTCGCCCCAGGACGCCCCCAACCAGGCCTCACCCCCGGCCCAGCCCCGGCACGTAGCCTAGCGGGGCGGGCATGCCCAGGAACGGCTTTTTCTTCTTGTTCATGGCGGCGGTGACTGCCGGCGAGAGGGTCCGGGAAGGCACGGCCAGCTACCGGCGCGGGTCGTCTCCGGCGTCTACGCACCGAGCGTCGCGGCCGTCGCGTCGCCCGCGCCCCGGAAGCAGAGTAGGCAGGAGCGAGCAGTCCCGCCCCACCAGATTCCCGGGCGGAAGTCGAAGCGCGACCAGGAGAACCGCTTCCGGCCGCGGCTGCTGGGCGGGCGTGTGGCGGGCCGGCGTGCGAGCGCCTTCCGGTGGTGCGACGGCTCTTGTGGGGGCGCGGGCGCCGGGACCGCCCGGGCTGGCCTGCGTCCTGGCCGCCGCCCGCGCCGCGCTCCCAGGCTGACCGTGCCCGCCGAGGGCCGCGCGCCTGCCCGCGCGTGCGCCGTGCGCTCCGCGGCGCTCCCGCGGAACGGAACGAGGGGACGCCGCACTCTCCGCGGGCGTGGAGGCGACTCCGGCACGCGCAGTGTCGGCGGATGCGCACCGCTGTTTTCTGCACACATTTCTGCTTGTCCGCACCCAGCTCTGTCCCCTCGAGCCCCGCCAGCCTCCCGGCCAGCAGGACCTTGCTTTTTGCTGACGCACACACTCTGGGCTCGACAGCCCCTTTCGATCCTTAAGAACCGAGCCCGACTCGGGGGCTTCCCGTGGAGGACTACCGCCCCGGAGTCCACTGCGGAGTGGCGGATAGGCGAGGGTCAGCTGTCCTCTAGAAAGCGGATCTGAGGCAGGTCCGGATGGGGAGCAGGTGCGCGAACAAGGGTTTAGGAGGGATGCCCGGGACTCCGGCGGGCAAGAGGCCCCAGGTGTAGTTACGGCGCCCCCAGCCCCACACTGAGGGGACCGACAGTTCCCCGCCGCCAAGCCTCCACCGCAGGTGGCACCGAGACGCGGGTGGACGAAGCCGTGTCCAGGTGCACACCGACGTCTTCGGCCCCGGAGGATCCCCTCGGCGCCCGCAGCCCCGCGCGCCGCCGACGCACCTCGGAGCTCCCGGAGCGCGCCCGGCGCCCGGGGCTCGGCGGCAGGTGCCTTGCCGCGCAGACTCGCCGGCTGCGGAGACCGGCTCGGGCGGGGCGGGGCGGAGCGGGGCGGCGACGCGCGTTGTCCGCCGGCCCCAGTGGCCGCCCGAGCTCCGCGAGGGGCGTGTGCGCCGGCCCGCCACCTGCGGGCCCCATGTTCACCGAGCTGAGGTCCAAGCTCAGCCCCCCGCGAGCCCGTGCCGGGGCTGTGCGTGCGGGCTTTGGGGAGCGTCGGGATGTGGACGGTGAGCGGGGATGGAGTGGGGCGCAGGAATATGGTGGGCGGGGGCCTGGGGGACCTAGAGGCACGCGGGAACGACCCAGCAGGCTTTCAGAGGCTACAGCCGCAGGGGAGATCTTAGCCTAGCTGGGTCCAGCGGCCTTTGTCCAGCGTCGGGACCGGGATGGGCGGGGGGGGGGGCACGCGTTCGGCTTGGGATGGGGGATGGCCGGCCGGTCAGAGCTCTTCTGCCCCCAAGCTAACACCTTGCTGGGGTCACCCTATCCTTAGGGCTGAGAAAACCCTCCCCAACCCTGACAGGGTTGCCGAAGGCCTAGGTATCGCTGGGCTGAGCACCCCTGCCCCGTTCCTATCTGCAGTTCTGACGTTGGGGAAGAACCTACCCTGCCCAAGTGCAGGCAGGAAATAGGCGGAGCCCAGCTGGTCTGGTAGGTGAGACTCCGCAAAGGTGTCAAACTGGTTCACCTGGAGCGCATCTCGCCTCAGCCCTAGCCCAGCGAAGGCCCTGGGAAGCCCTAAAACTGCCTGTTCCATGAAAGGTATCAGCTTAGAATAAGTCTTCCCACGGTAGTACAGACTGCCTCAATGGTGACCTTAGACCTCAAATTCAGTGGGAAAGTTGCAAGAATGAAGGAGGAAGTGGTACCCCACAGGAGCCTTAGAGAGGTAAAGCACTGGAAAATAAAATATGGGCATGTCTCAGGGCTGAGACACATCACCAAGTCCTGACCCAGTGTGGTGGTAGAAGCTCTCACACACTACTTGGGGCTGGGGCTGGACAAGGGCCCTAGCATGAGAATTTCATTCTGCCTTACTACTCAGAGCTTGGATGTTGCAGAGACCAGAAAGTGGTACCCACTTAACTCTTTTGATTTACAGGCACCAAACCACAGACATTTACTCATTCACAGTGTTTATAGTGCCTTTTTAACACCAAGACCTGGGCACACCTTAAGTATCCAGATATTGGCCCTCCCACTCATGTCAACAGTGAGTCCTGAAATGACCATAGAACAGAATACAGAACAAGTGCAATTAATTGGTGGTGGAAGAGGTTCTCCAGCACACATGCTGAAAAGTCCGTGCCCAGTGGGCACCTTATTGGCATAGTGCTGTCCTGGAGTGGGCTCTGCAGAGGGTATGAAGGCAGTTTTTTTTCTTAAAGACATTTCCTGTATGTACAGTGTGGTCCTTTGTAACATGTGGGAGGCTTGTGTGCAAACCCAAAGAAAAGGAAGGGGCTAGAGAGATGGCTCAGCGGTTAAGGCACTCACCTCCAGTGCCTAAGGCCCCAGGTTCAATTCCCCAGGACCCACATAAGTCATACCCACAAGGTGGTGGCCCTGGTGCGCGCGCGCGCTCGCTCTCTCTCTCTCTCTCTCTCTCTCTCTCTCTCTCTGCTTGAAAATGAATAAAATATTTAAAAAAAAAAAAGAAAAGAAAAGGAAGTTAGGGCATTCCTGGCCTGGCTGTGGGTCTCATGTTCATCTTCCAATCTAAGTACACTAAGCATATTTGGGGGCAGTGTGGGATGTAGGCATGTCTAATTCATCTTTGGGGGGAGATCCTCAAAACAATTGCATTTTTCTTCTGCCTCATGACTCCCCCCCATTGGTGGAGGGGAGATGGGCTAGGCCGGGAGCTGGCTCACAGGAAGAGGAGCCTGCCCCTGACCGCTCTGACTGGTCACCCCTGCATACAGCCACTGCTCACTTCAGCTTCTGCCGGACCATTCTGGAGCACACAGTATCAGCTGAGAACATCCCCTGCCACCTGCCTCGGACACCAGGCACCAGCCTCACGTGGCATGACTCCCGTGGCCAGAGGGCATCCAGCAGCAGGCCAATCAAGCTCCTGCAGCAGCCTGGCTCAGAGAATCCCCAGGTGCCCACCTAACTTCAGCCTCTGCCCTCCCTGCTCTACCACCTTCACTCTACCAGACATACCTTCTCCCCTGCAGGCCCGGCTGTACTCTGACCACTATGGCTTGTACCACACAAGTCCCTCACTGGGTGGCCTGACACAGCCCGTGGTCCTGTGGAGCCAGCAGGATGTCTGCAAGTGGCTCAAGAAGCACTGTCCTCACAACTACCTCGTCTATGTCGAGGCCTTCTCCCAGCATGCCATCACTGGTACAGTGGGACCATGGGGCCGGGAGGGGCTAGAATGCTCAAGAGAGCCTCCACCTCACACAGCAAGCCTTGTATTAATCTATCTTCCTGAGTCAGCTTCCCTTCTATGCATGTCTTCACTGTCCGGTTCTCTGTTCTGTTTTTTTTATATGCTGCTTCTCTGCTTGGCCTCTGTCTTTTTACTCACCCTCATCTTTCCCTCTGCTTCTATCCCTCCAAGTATTCCTGAATCTCTTCTTCATTTTCTCTCTCTCTCTCTCCCTTTTTCCCTCTCATTTTTTCCAGGTAGGGTCTCACTCTAGCCCAGGCTTACCTGAAACTCACTCTGTAGTTCCAGGCTGGCCTGGAAGTCACAGCCTTAGTCTCCTGAGTGCTGGGATTAAAGGTGTGCATCACTACGACTGGCTCACTTTCTCTCTTGATCACTGCTTTTTTTTTTTTTTTTTCCTTTTGAGATAGGGTTTCATGTAGCCTGGGCTGACCTCAAACACCCTGTGTAGTTCAATGTGACATTAAGACTCCTGTCTCCACCTCCCAAGTGCTAAGATTATAGGCATATGCCTTTTTTGGTCTCCTGAGACAAGGTTTCTCTGTGTGGCCCATTTGCCTTGCCTCTATTAGCTTCACTGGGCCTCTTCATTCCTTTCCCCAGGCCGGGCTCTGCTTCGATTAAATGCAGAGAAGCTGCAGCGGATGGGATTGACGCAGGAGGCCCAGAGACAAGAAGTGCTGCAGCAGGTGCTCCGCCTGCAGGTGCGTGAGGAGGGCAGGAGCCTGCAGCAGCTCAGCCAAGGTGAGTAAGAGGGGCCTGGGGAGCCAAGTCGGGGGACAGGGAGGCAAATGAGGTGACCACAGGAGGGTGGCTGGAGGTCCCCAGTCAGGACCATCCTGGGTACCTACCTCTCTCCCTCACTCCCATCCATCCCACAGCTTCCTTCGGAAATATGTCCTAGCTGCTGCCCAGGCTTGGACCCCAGACCCCAACACTGTGACCGGAGCTCATGGCCAAGGATGAGGCAGAGCTGGCCCTACATCCCCTTTGGATTCTGCAGAATGCCCCAGTGCTAAGCCTGACCTGGTGAGCAGGCCAGGAACAGGACCACACCCTCCAGGCACCTCTGGTTGGGCACTTCAGGCTGTGTTCCGAGGAATGGTTGGGTGGATACTGCCTTGATGTAGACCCTCCTTCTAGGACCCAAGCCCAGGTCCACCCCCTGGTGCTGCGCCTGGAGCCAGAGTCGGGGTTGAATGCCCCAGACTCCTAAGGAGTCTGTTTATTTATGTTCATGTGTCTATCCCCCATCCCTAAAGCCTTCCAGTTCTCTTCTTCCCAAGCATCACCAAGATCAGCCACACAATGGGGCAAGCTACCTTGGCTCTCTTTGGGGTGTGTTCCCTATTCCTCCCAGGGTCCCGAAGTCCTGACTCATTGTCCACAGTGATGGTCATCAGCACCTGCCTGGCTAAGCATTGTGCCAAGTACTGAGCACACCCTGTCCACTCATGAGAACTGGGGTTGAAAGGGGGTCCAACATGAACAAGTTCAAAAGACAGAAAGTAAGCCAGCGTGGTGGCGCACGCCTTTAATCCCAGCACTCGGGAGGCAGAGGTAGGAGGCTCACCGTGAGTTCAAGGCCACCCTGAGACTACATAGTGAATTCCAGGTCAGCCTGAGCTAGAGAGAGACCCTACCTCGAAAAAACAAACAATAAAAGACAGAAAGTGGCACAACACAGACTCCAGTCCTGTACAGGTAACTCCATGCACAGCCACCTTTCAGCAATGCTCCCAATGTTATCTGTGGGAAAGCTTTGCTTTTAAGCATTTTCCCTGTTCCTTGGCTTTTGGAGAAACAGTCCTCTCTGTGTAGACTGTTTGAGGGCTCCAACATGTGCTGCCAGACACCTGAACAACTCCTCCCTGGGTGGTTGGTGGCTGGTGCTGCTGGACAGAGGGACAGTGAGGGTGGCTGTGGCAGTCCCCCTTACTCTGCTCTCTTCCCAACTCCCCCAGAATCTCTAAAAATCTCAGGGACAGTAGAGGCTGAGCCTCTAGTCCCCTATGTGTGCCCAGAACTGGCCTTAAAACTTGAGGTTACTCATTGCATGGAGATCCTGAGTAAAATCTGATAACTGGCCTGACGCCTCTTATCCCTGTGTCTGCCTGCCTCTAGAGTCCCCGCCTCCCTTGTACCATCAGCCTGCAGCCAGAGGACCCATTTCTGTCCCCTTTCTCCATCCTCTGTCATGCCTACCCCCATGTTCCTGTTCTGTCTTCCTTAGTTTTCACTCACTTTTTAAATATACTCTAACAACAACAACAAAAATCAGAAATAAACCTGGTTCTCAAGTACCCACAGTGCTGGGTCTCTGAGGGATGTAAAGCCCATGGCCTGCAGATGGAACCACTAGGGGGCAATAGTGTTCCGTCCTGAAGAGGCCGTTAACATCAGGGCCCTGTTGTGAACAAGAAACCTCAGGCAGAGGAGGTAGGGATGGCATCCCAGTGGTGGACACAACATCCCTGACACACTTGGAGGCACACAGAGTCAGGCTCCTGGAGCTCCTGTAGCAGTAAACTCCAGCAATAGAAACCGACTCATGCTGGTCGTGGTTGGAGCACTCAGGAGGCAGAGGTAGGAGGACCACTGTGAGTTCTAGGCCAGCCTGAGCTAGAGTGAGACCCTACCTCACAAAAAAAGAGAGAAACTTATTCATCATGAGGGGTTTGGGACAATGGTTAAAGGGCTAAAGGAGCATGCTTGCAAAACTTTCAGGCCCAAGTTCAATTACCAAACCACCGATGCAAAAAGTGGCACAAGCATCTGGTGTGCATTTGCAGCAGCAAGAGGCCCTGGCACTTATACACACACATATTCACATGCAAATAAATAAGAACAGAGTTGGATGTGGTGGTGCACACCTTTAATCCCAGCACTTGGAAAGCAGAGGTAGGAGGATTGCTGTGAGTTCAAGGCCACCCTGAAACTACATAGTGAATTCCAGGTCAGCCTGGACTAAAGCAAAACCCTACCTTGAAAAAGCCAAAACAAAAACAACGGATTCATGGGCTGGGGGGGGGGTTAAAAAGAGAGACAGACAGAGGGGTCTGGTGAGATAGTTCAGCAGTTAAAGGTGTTGCTTGCAGAGACTGACAGCCTAGGTTCAATTCCCCAGCAGCCATTTAAAGCCAGGTGCAAAAAGGGGTGTAAGCTTTTGATGTTCATTTGCAGAGACCCTGGAGCATTTATACACACAGACACGCAGGTGCAAGTAAATAAACAACCCCGTGCCCCCCAAAAAGACAAAGGCTATCCAGGAGTAGGGAGGACTCCTTCCTTGTTGCTTCTAGCTGCTAGTGGCTGTGTGGTATTCCTGGGCTCAGAGAATACCATACCAGATCACTCCAACCTGTCTTTGTAATTCCATCATTTTTCTTCTAGCTCTCAGTTTCTACTGAGAATTTAAGGCTCACCTGGGTAATCCAGGTGGATGTCATCAAGAACCTCAATTATAGCTACAAATAAAATCCTCATTAAAGGTTCAGGGATTTGCCATAGTCATCTGATGGGAATCCCTATTCAGCCTCTCATACAGGGCCTTGCCCTGACATACACATCACATAGATATCAGAACATACACCCTGACACACACAAATGAGATACACAAACAGGAACACAGAGACATAAGTCACAGACAAAGTGATACCAGGACACCCAAACATGCCCTGATGTATAAACATGCTTACATATTTGATTAGTTACCTACAAATGTAACAACACCCCACATGAGCAGATGTAATTACCCAAACATACAAATACTAATGCACAATGACCTACTAACACAAGACACAGCAACAACACACCCATGATAAGCCTACTACATTGCCAAAGACCCTGACACCTAGATACAAGCTGACACAATTGGCCCCTGACATTCTGACACATAGATGTGTCACAGCCTGGACATACATAAGATCCAGATGCACACTTCATGTGTACACCCTGATGTCCATTCACCAGGATACAATCTCAGCACAAGACATGCAGATATGTCATGACACTGATGCCCATAAAGATACCACCTGACACATAGGATCGCTTAGACACACACCTACCTGCGGTCATTGACACATCTCACTTGTGGTTACCCAAGTTTACACAGCGAAAGCTGACAATGTTGGGTGCACCTCAGAAGTAGCACAATGACCCTTGCCAACATCCTGGTGTTCTACCCCCTGGTGGAGTTGGGAGAGAGGATATGACCTGATGTGAAGTATACCCTTCCTCCTGTAGTCACTTAGGTGGGCAGTACACACTGGCCTCTCTGGCTCAGATTTCCAAGGGAAGACCAGATGGTTGACCCTTCTGCAGGGGGCCCAATACCTTGCCTCTGCCTCCAGGGGCACAGTGTCTGCAGGCTTCAGGCAAAGCAGGGTCCAAGAGCACATTAAGAGGCAGGCTTATCTGTTGTGGTCTTCTCTGCCCTGCCTCAAGTAGAACACAATTCAAGGGACGGGGCAAAGGACAGGAAGGGCCCCAGAGGAGATGCACCTTGAAACTAACCCCATGTCCTAACTAGCAACATTATCGCGGGACAAAATCAGAGTCCAGTTTTCTTTTCACTGCCAAGTGTTGAGTTCCGCCTCTGGAAGATGGGTGCTGCGAGCAGACGAGAGCTCCAGTCCCTCCAGGGCCTCTCGTAAGTCTCCAGACTCTGCGCTGTACCTTCTCTCTAGCTATCCTGGCCTTCCCTGTCTGCCCCTGTGCAAGTTAGGCCTCTTACTCCCAGACCAGTCCACTGCCCACAAAGCTAGGAGAGCATGGGGGTCCCAGTAAAGTCCTAAGGCCGAACAGTGGCTAGATTGACAAAGATGACCACAGGCCAGATGGAAAGAGACGGGCTCGCCCTGACAGCCCACGGAGGACCTGGAGCGGCGAGCCTCGCCTACAACACCCTCGGCCAACGCTCTCCAGGCACAGAGACGTTTCCAGGACTCGGGACAGCGTTCAGTGGCCCTGCCGTGCCTCAGTTTACCACACTGTTAACAAAGCGCCTTCTGCCGGGGCTCGCGTGACAGGTCTCCTGGCCCTGGAGGCCCTCCCACCGAGTCCGCGAGTCTCGCGGCCGCGCGGATCCGGTCGGCCCCACGGACCCCCTCCCCGCCGCCGCGGCCGCGGGAATACCGCGAGAGTTCGCCCCCTCCCCCCCGCAGTAAAACTGTCAAAGGTGGGAGGGGCGGGAGCGCGCATGTGCGCAGCGCGGCGCGCAGCCTGCGCCGCCCGGACCCCGCGCCCCGCGCCCCGCGCCCCGGCCCCGGCCCCGGCCCGGCCCGGCCGCACCCCGTCGGGCGCCGCAGGTAAGCGCCGGCCCGGCCCGGCCCGCCGCGGCCCCGCCGCCACGGTGCGCCGGCCTCGGGCCCGGCCCGCCGCCCAGCTGCGCCCAGACCCCGCCGCGCCCCGCGCCCCGCGCCGGCGCGGTCCTCCCGCTCCTCCTTCTCCAGAAAAAGTCGCCATTTTGGTTCACTGCCTTCGCCCCCCCGCGGTCGGCGCTTCCGGGCCCGGCCGCTGCCCGCGCCCGGCCGCAGTGACAGGTGGGTGGCCGCCGGCCCCAGGTGCGCGTCGCGGCCGCGCTCACCTGGCCGGGCCGGCTGAGCCGCTGGAGTGGGCGGCGGCACCCCGCCCCAGAGGCCTTGGCGAGCCCTGGGGTCCCCGGAGCCCTGGGCGTCCCCGAGCAGCCTCGGCCCAGGGGTAGAGGGGTCTGCCTCCCTCCTCTCCGCTCTACCCGGCGCTGAGCGACTGGAAGCATGTCGGGCTTGGCAGGTCGTCAGGGGCCAGGATGACTCGTGCCCACTCTTGAAATTCTTTTGAAATTGCAAAGTGAGGACTCCCCCAAGAACTTCGGTTGATCTCGGGTCCTTCCTCCACTTTGGCCAAGGAGGGAACTCAGTCTTGGCACTGGGTCGTGACTGTCTTAACTTCTGACCCCAGCCCTCCTGGACCCCTTTAATCCGAGCTGATCAGAAACCGTCAAGGAAGGCCTCACCTGCTTGGATCTTGCTCTTTCTGGCTTTGGGGGCCTCTGAGAGGACCCCCAGGGCTGTTCTCCCCTCCCCTCCCTCAGTTCTCAGGGCATGGGGTGCCCCGTGGAATCAGCTCCTGGAGGCTTAGCCTTGGGCAGCAGCTGCTCTGGCCAGTGGTCAGGCAGACTCTGGAACCTGGGCATCTGCTTCTAGCACTGGCCATTGCTTTTTTAGTTAACGTGGACTCCTAGGCAGGGAACCTAGAAGCTGTTGAAAGTAATGGGGATGGGTACCTAGCCAGGCTGTAGGTGTCCCAGGTGTCTGAGTGAATGGCTTCCTTTAGGGTATGGGGACTCTGCCTGTGCACAAAGCTGAGAAAACAGGCAGGCTCACACCAGAACGAGGTGCCAGTGGGTCTTCAGTCTACCCACCAGAGATGGGTGGGGTGCATGTCAGTGGGAAGCAAGCTCGGGACCATCAACACCCACACTGTCTCTCTTCTGTGCCTGGCAAGAAAATTCCAAGGATGCCCACCTGGGTAGTTAGTGTTCCTGAGGCTTCACAATCTGGCTGTCTATGAGTCTATGAACCAGTAGCCATTACTAGGGCCATAATGGCCCACAGGAGGGATATTTTCAGTCTTCCTCCTGCACAGGCCCTCTCTTGTGGACAAGCCCTCGCCTTACCCTTAGCACACTATGTATCTGATGGTGGGAGTCTGTCAAAGCTGATGAGGGTCTCAGATCCTTCCATACTGCTCCTGCCTTCTGGGTTATCTGAGACCATGTCTGTACAGCCTCTCCTGAGTCATTTGCTTTTTCCTGTGAAAACGTGGATGACAGGTCCTCTGCCAGGCCAGAGAGAGGCCTACTGGGAAGCCCCAGTAAAAGAGTCTTGGGTTAGGTCTGTTGGGCTCATATGTCTGTACACTTGTTCTGCAGAGATGACTGACCCCTTCTGTGTTGGAGGAGGCCGTCGGCTCCAGGGGTCCAACAAAAGTGGATCTGGGAAGGGTGGCAGCCGGAAGGAGGTCCGACTTCCCATTCTACAGGACCCACCAAAACTGGGTGAGGTGTTAGGCCAAAATCAGTTCTAAAGGATACAGATAACCAGTAGTATGGTGGGCCACCTCGAGTGTCCTAAGCTCTTGGAACAGAGACTATCTTAGACATATTTCCAGGCCTGGACTATTGTGTTGGGCTGAGCACCTGGGCCTCAGTGTGGGTGAGCCGAGGTTCAGTCTGGGCCTGCTGCCCCAGTGATACTGTGCAACCCCTGAATCTTACTGTATCCTGTGCTATAGGGATGCCGGTGGCCCACAGTGGACAGACAGTGCCTGGCCAAGCCCCACTCTGCATTGACCCAGGAAGTCCAGCCAGTGACAGGACTGAAGGGAAGAAAAAGGGGAGACCAAAAGCTGAGAACCAGGCCCTCCGAGATATTCCTGTGAGCTCCCTGAGGGCTGGGTGGGGCTTGATGGGGCTCATGTTATTCAGCCTGTGAAGGCCTTTGCCATTCATTTACCTGCCCTCCATATATATACCTGAATGTCACTCTGAGTTTTAACATGTGGCCTGAGACCCTTGCATCTGATATGTTGTGAGGTCCCAATTGGCCACCTTGGTGGTTCCCAGCACAGGTCTGGACTCTGGCTTGAATTCTTGACCTGCTCCTGAGATTAATGGGTTCACATGGCCTCTGCCCTATAGGCCTAAAGGAACTGAGTCTAGGGTACAGGTTAGCAGAGGCTTGGGTAGCTGCAGGTCAGCAGCCTGGCCTTTCCCTGTGCCCAGCTCTCCCTGATGAACCTGTGGAAAGATGAATTCAAGGCACATTCAAGGGTGAAGTGTCCAAACTCGGGGTGCTGGCTGGAGTTCCCCAGCATCTACGGGCTCAAGTACCATTATCAGCGGTGCCAAGGGGTAAGGGGCTGTGGGTTGGGGAAAAGGAGGCCTGGGGGTGCGTCTGGGCAGAGGTCCCCAGGGCTCCGTCCCACACCTGCCCTCCCTGCTCAGGGCGCCATCTCAGATAGGCTGGCCTTTCCTTGCCCCTTCTGCGAAGCTGCATTCACCTCTAAGACCCAGCTGGAGAAGCACCGGATTTGGAATCACATGGACCATCCTCTGCCTCCCCCCAAGCCTGGCCCAGTCAGCCGGCCTGTTGGGGTCAGCAAGCCTATCGGAGTGAGCAAACCTGTTACTGTTGGCAAGCCAGTGGGGGTCAGCAAGCCCATTGGTATCAGCAAGCCTGTCACAGTCAGCAGGCCTATACCAGTCACTAGGCCCATGACAGTCACCAAGCCTGTCACGGTCAGTAGGCCCATGCCAATCACCAGGCCTGTGCCCGTCACCAAACACTTGCCAGTAACTAAGCTTGTGACAGTTACAAAGCCTGTGCCGGTCAGCAAGCCAGTACCTGTCAACAGGCCATTTGTGGTCAGCAAGCCAGTGCCGGTCAGCAGGCCCATTGCCATCAGCAGACACACACCACCTTGCAAAATGGTGCTGCTGGCCAAGTCTGAGAACAAAGCATCTCGTGCTGCAGGGAAGAGCAGCAGTAAGAAAAGGTATAGAAAGTTATTTAGGGTAAGGAATCCTTGGTTGTGCCTTGGGATGAGAGGGCCACTAGGCTTTCCTGACTCTCCTTACCTGCTCCTTGCAGGGCTGCAGACAGCCTGGATACCTGCCCCATCCTATCCAAGCAGGCAAGGCCAGAGAATGGCGACTATGGCCCATCCACTGTGAGCCAGAGTGTGACCTTCCAGCTGAGTGCAGACGCCAGTAACAGCTCTCTGCTGCCAAGCACCAGGCCCTCCGTGGGCAAGGAAGCACTGCAGCCTTCAGGACCTATGTCCCAGCCAGAGGAGGACCCAGAGCGCACAAAACACAGTAAGATAAGAGCCCTGGGGGCAGTGGCCAGGGTGGGCCCTGGACTCCTGATGGTTATTTAACCAGAGTGTTGGCCCTCGTTTTCTCTCTCCCGGGTCAGGAAGGAAACAGAAAACACCCAAGAAATTTACAGGGGAGCAGCCGTCCATCTCAGGGACCTTTGGACTCAAAGGTGAGACCCCAGCCAGCTGGGCATCTCTGGGACTTAAGTGGGCTAGCACTTAGCTCATGCATTCCATTCACTTAACGTGTACATACAGGCCTGGCTAAAGCAGAAGACAAGGCCCGAGTTCACCGCTCCAAGAAGCAAGAGTGTCCAGGCGGAGAGGAAGTGCGGAAGAAAGTCCCAGTCACCCCCGTCACTGTCAGCAAGGAGACACCAACTCCTGTGGTCCACCCAGCCCCAGGTGGGGGCTGCCTGGCAGGATCCAGGACAGGTCTATATGATGGACTGGAGAGGCACACATGCATGGAGGTTGTTACTAGAGTCCAGGGCATTTAGGTACCCCACAAACCTCTGAAGCTTGGCCCTACCTCACAGGTGGCCCCGAGGAACAGTGGCAGCGAGCCATCCATGAACGGGGGGAAGCTGTATGCCCCACCTGCAATGTGGTCACCCGGAAGACCCTCGTGGGGCTCAAGAAGCACATGGAGGTGTGTCACAAGGTAAGGTTCCCCCACACACACCAGGTACTGGGAGGGAGGAGCTCCTGGATTGGCTGGGCTTCTCAATGTCTATGCTGCGTCCACAGCTACAGGAGGCCCTCAAGTGCCAGCACTGCCGGAAGCAGTTCAAGTCCAAGGCCGGCCTCAACTACCACACTATGGCTGAACACAGTGCCAAGGTATGCTGCATGGCCCACAGCGTCCTGCCCAGTCCTGATCATTAACCTCCCATTCTACCACTGCTCCCTCAGCCTGACCTTGAATCACTGTGGCCCCAACTCCTGGCTGGCGTCAGGTCTGAGGCTCACTCTGTCCCCAGCCCACCGATGCCGAGGCCTCTGAGGGAGGAGAGCAGGAGGAGAGAGAGCGGCTACGCAAAGTCCTGAAGCAGATGGGGCGGCTGCGCTGCCCCCAAGAGGTCAGTGGAGGGACATGTACAGGGTGCATGTGTGGCGCTCAGGATTTGGTGTCTCATGACCATCTACCTATCTGATCTGAACCCAAGGGTTGCGGGGCCGCCTTCTCAAGCCTCATGGGCTATCAGTACCACCAGCGGCGCTGTGGAAAGCCACCCTGTGAGGTGGATAGCCCCTCCTTCCCCTGTGACCATTGCGGCAAGACTTACCGCTCCAAGGCTGGCCATGACTACCACGTGCGCTCAGAGCATACAGCCCCAGTAAGTGGCCCCTGGTTCCCCATATCCTTGTGGCTTGCTTTCATAGCCTGTGCTAGGTGTGATCCCCGCAGTCCTCATTGATTCTAAGTCTTGTATCCTAGGAGGGAGAATGGGAGACCTGTCTACGTCACTCGCCCACATCCCCCAACACTTGCATGCGACCTGAGTCCCCATTCCAACAGTGACCAAACCTACATAACCTGCACCTCATGCTGACCCTGACTCCCAGTCTCTGGCTGTCCTTCTGTGGCTCATCCTGGTCTCCATATGTCCCTGCTCTCCAGCCCCCTGAGGAGCCCACAGACAAGACCCCAGAGGCCGAAGATCTGCTGGGTGTGGAGCGGACCCCAAGTGGTCGCATACGCCGCACATCGGCCCAAGTAGCCGTGTTCCACCTACAGGAGATTGCAGAAGATGAGCTGGCCCGTGACTGGACCAAACGACGTATGAAGGATGACCTCGTGCCCGAGACTGCACGGGTGAGCTACCCACCCAAGGGATGGATAGGACATGGGCCCTTGGTTATTCCTTAATTGCTCCCTCAACCTCCAACCTCCTGATCTCTAAGACAGGCCTCATTTAAGTCCTCTGTGGCAGCCATGCTCCTGTGACCTTGGCCGCCTGCAGGTCCTATCTGTGAAGGGGCAGTGAGGCTGTTGGAGAGGCACATGTTGTCAGAGCAATGTGTGCTTTGGCCTAGGGCTTAACCTGGCACTGTGCCTGTCTTTGCAGCTCAACTATACTCGGCCAGGTCTCCCCACACTCAACCCCCAGCTGCTGGAGGCATGGAAGAATGAAGTCAAGGAGAAAGGCCATGTGAACTGTCCCAATGATGTGAGCTGGAGCAGGCGGGTGGTGGGAATGGGAGTTTGGGACTCTAGAACAGAGGTTCAAGTGTGGTCCTTCAGGCAGCAGCTCAGGCTAAGACCATGGTCTATCAGGAAGTGAATACCTTCAATGTGACCAGCTTTCCTTTGACCCTAGAGTCTTGCAAGGGCCTCAGCAGAGGGGTCTTCAACTTCTGGTTCCACATGCTCAGCCTGCCAAAACCTCAGGACTCCTTAGGGTTAGGCCCTCCTACCAACCCTGAATAGATCTCAAAGTGCCCTGGGGTTGAAGTGGGTTGCCCTTTTGTGTGGAAGGCCTTCCCCAAAGTTTTTTTCCTGCCTGCAGTGCTGTGAAGCCATCTACTCCAGTGTGTCCGGCCTCAAGGCCCATCTTGCCAGCTGCAGCAAGGTCAGTTCTGGGATCTCCACCATGGCCAGGTGGTACGCTAAGTGCTCCCAGCTTTCTCCTGCCAAGGGTTTGCCTACATTAACGTGATACCCTAGGCTACTCCCTGATTGTTAGTCCAGAGATTAGTAGGTGCCTGACAGCTGGGCCATGACTCCTCCTTATCCATTGCTTCTGGCCACAGGTCAGTGGGTTCCAACCCTGGGGGCTCCTCTATGTGATATAAGTAGTTGCCTCAATCTGAGTAGAGGCACACTCATTTGGGATGAGGACCCTTATCAAAGGACTGTCCCTGCGCTACCTGCCTCTTCCCACCCTTCCTTATTCCTTACTTACTTTGCAGTGTGTAAAGCTCAATGGGTGGTTGTACATGCCTGGTGATCCCAGTAAAGTCCCAAGGCTATAACACTGGTTAGACTAACAAAGATGACCACAGCTCAGATGGAAAGATATGTCCCTGCTGCAGGGTGGTCTGTGGGTCCCTGAGGTCCACCATTAGCACACATCCTGGAAGATAGTGCAGCTAGCTTCTCTCTGACTGACCTTGGCCCTGATCTTTTAGTAGCAGGGTAAGGGCTTGGGCCAGATCTGGGTGTTTTGGGCATTCAAAGGTGGGGGACTGGACTACTGTGCATTGCAGGGGGACCACCTGGTGGGAAAGTACCGCTGCCTGCTATGCCCCAAAGAGTTCAGCTCTGAGAGTGGCGTCAAGTACCACATCCTCAAGACCCATGCAGAGGTAGGAGAGTAATCCTCTGGCCCTGTAGGCTGACCCAGGGTCAGCTGCTCACCCATTTCAGAAAGTAACCCTTTCCCTGTTCAGGCATGCTGGGCACCCCATGGATGCCAGGGACAGCAGCAGAAGTATAGTAGCCTAGGGACCTCCTTTCCCACAAGGACATTCATGGGCCTGGCAAGACCAGGACCTGGGCACCAGGAGGGGCTGCAGAATTGAGCAGTTTGATGACCTTCAGCCTGTCTCCTCAACCTCAGGCTCAGATGGTGTATGCTAAGGAATCTGGATGTTTTCTTCTCAAAAGAGGTGTCCATTTCCCTGGAAGTGAGAAGAGTGTGGGTTTCCTTAATTAGGCACCCAGACACTGAGCTGAAGCCTCCTGACCAGGGGGTGGGAGGAGGACTGATAGGACAGAACTTGGCCTTTATTCACTCTCTTGAAGTTGCCTGACCAAAAAGTAATTGAGTCTGTAGCTTTGAAGCAAGGTCCCGGTCTTCACAGCACATTTTCTGGCCTCTAGAATTGGTTCCGGACCTCAGCAGACCCCCCACCCAAACACAGGAGCCATGAATCCTTGATGCCTAGAAGAGAGAAGAAAAATCTGGCAGGAGGGAAAAAGCGGGGCCGCAAGCCCAAGGAACGGTTGCCTGAGGAGCCCACATCCAAGCTGTTGCCCCACCGGGACGACTGGCCCCCAGGAGGCAGAGACAGAGGGTCCCGGGGCTCCATTGGGAGGAAAGCTGGAGCTGGCAAAGCACCTGAAAAGTGATCCTAGTGAGTGGTGCCTAGCCCCCAATGCCGGCCACCATGCCCCATTCAGTCCAGGGTAGGGGAGCCAGCTCCAGACCTCCTGTCCTTCATCCTCCACCCTTCTGTTCAGTGGGGATGGCTCACCAACCACTCTTCCCTCCCTAAAGGTGTTCCTTCCCCTGTTCAGGCTGCCTCCCATGGCTGGATACCCCAAGGGTACCAGGGGTGGCAGCAGAAGTGCAATAGCCTGGGAGGCCCAGCCTTCCCCACAAGGACATTAATGGGTCTGGCAAGATCTGAGGCCTTGGTGCCATGGAGGCTACAGTGCTGAACAGTCTGTTGGCCTTCAGCCCATCTCCACCTCCTCAGGTCCAGCAGGATCCTGCCCTAGCTCCCCCAAGGCGCAGGCATCCCTGGTGACCCATGGTTCTGGGCTGATGAAGGTACCTGAGCAGCCTGGCTGCCACCATGTGGGCCTAACCTCCAGCCAACACTGGAACTCCAGTATTCCTTGCTACCTCCCAGGACAGACCCCATCCAGCCACTGCCATGCTGCCCTGACAGCTGCCCACCTGCCTGCCCTTATCCGCTCACCTCTCTGCTCCCTCTGCTTGTTTTCTACCTCTGGGCCTGCCCTCTCCTCTCGTCCCTGCTGTGCTTCAGGCCCCACCCTCCAGTCTGATGTGGGCTTAGTGGAGTATGCGGCCTCCTAGGTAAAGGGAGGACACCTGTAGGGGGAGAACAAAGCCCATAGCTGCCAGCTTCGGACCCTGTGGTAGGCGGCCATAGGGGGTCTCCCTGAGGCTGGAGCCATGTGGAACGGGGACTAGGCAGAGGGGGCCGCGCTGGGAAGTGCTGTGGGAGATGGCCTGTGTCCACCATAGGAAGAGGCAGAGGCTGGGCCTGTAGAAACCTTTACCTTTATTTGACTTGCCCTGTGTATCTGGGGGCAGCTTAGTCATGTGATGCCGTGACTGACTGCCAGTGAAGGCTGGGGTCTGGGCCAACCCCTTTAGGGCGCTGAGGATAACAGACTCTACAGGTTGGGCAGGGTCAGGAAGGGAGCCCTGGGTGCCTAGAGGAGATGGCACACTAGGTGGCCTCCTTTCTGACTCCGCCTTCCAACCTCTGTCAGTCACACCAGGAAGAAGAGGCTCAAGGGCCAGGCTTTTTTCAGTGAGGGTGAGCTGAGGGCTCAGCCTCTGATCCTGGATGATGTGAATTTTGATATTTGCCTGTGTGCGTGTCTCCTGGGTGTCGTCAATGCCAGTCTTGTTGCTGTGACAAGTAACAACTTTTTTAAAAATGTGGGTTTTTTTAATATATATATACATATATATATATATATATATATATATATATATATATATATATATATATATACACAAAATTCAATCTGACATTTTGGTGCTAAGGGTTTCCTGGTGCCGAAGGTGGAGCTAGGCTATAATACTGACCGGCACCCCCTCTGCTCCCAGGGAGGAGGTGTTCCGAGGAGACCAGCTCCAGGGAGCTTTAGGATGGGGTTTCACATTCTGTCTGGGTGTGCAGTAAACCCTGATTCTCACACTTTGACCTGATCTGAGGCTGGCTGTCTGCAGAGGTGAGTGTGATTCAGTGTCCAAGGTCAAAGCATAGGCTGGGCCTTTAGGGCAGTAATGTTCAGCTGGGGAGGCGAAAGGAGTCCAGGTGCACTTTGCACACCACCTCTGCAGGGTGTGGCCATCTACCCCAGCCTCTCAGGTACTGGGCACTTGGGGGAGGGGAGTAGAACCTGGGTTTCTTGGGGGTGAGTTTCCAGGACACCCCCGCCAAAGCCCATATGTAGGCCCAGTGTAGGCCATGGGGGGGGGGGGTCTGGATAACTTGATGTTGAGCACTTTAACTCCCTTTGTCTTTGAGGTGGTTGTGGGGCAACTGTCCACAACAGCAGTTGGTTGGGGCTCCCCTCCCACATTTGTTGGTGAAGGTTGTAGCAAGTTAGTCTGCGGAGCTCTCCTAAGGGTGGTAGGGCCCTGGGCAGGGCTTAGCAGAGTCTGCTCAACTCCTTACTCGTGACCACCGGTGTGCATGCACAGACCCTCGGTGAGAGGGACCAGCATGGCAGACTCCCAGTGGGTTGTGGGCACAGACCTAGGAGGCCCAACTTACAGGCCCTTGGCAAATGCAACAGTCTAGGTCTCTGCGATCTACCTCTGGCTCAGTGCTTGCCCTGCCCTGAAAATGAAAGTGCCCAGGGTGGGCACTTTCTGCTCCTGCGCAGGCTGCTGCAAGAGTCTCCTGGGGATCTTTGACTCTCCCCTTCCCTCTGGTGGTTCTGAAGGGAGACCCTCGAAGGGGAGGCCTGCTGTCTCTGTGCCCTGCTGGGTGGAGCCAGGCCCCGCCCCAAGGCCTGGTTTTCCAGGTCACCCTTTCTACCTGGCGGAAGAGCCTCCTGAACTTTGGTTTCTCAGTTTGGTTTTAATGCAGTTCTCAGTACACAAGTGCATTTAGGAAGACAGGTTCCAGCTACCACTTGTAACCATAGATAAACACATATATATTCTATTTACAAAGTGTTTTATTTGCAAGATGTTTTGAGGTGAGCTTGACCCTGCCCGCCTTCTGTCGTCATCTTTGTTCCCGCCACGTCCCCCGGCTCTGAGTGCCGCGGGGGCCGGCCATCAACTGTATGTACAAAAAATATCAAATAAATGTTTATTGATTTTTTTTTCCAGGGCTCTTGTGCTGCCGAGTTTGTGCTAAGGCGCGGGCGGGGGGGGGCGGGGCGGGGCGGGCGCCGCGCTGCCTTGTGGGGCTTGTAGTCCCGAGGCCCAGGCCCGGGCTGCCTCCGCGGCTCCTGCAGTTCCGGGGCGCCATGGCTGCTCCCGGGTCTTCGGACGCCGCCCCCCCGCCCCCCGCGGCCCCGGACGCGCCGGGCTGGCCGGCCGAGCAAGGCGATGCGGCGTGCGAGGACCGGTAGGCCCGGCTCGGGCGGGGGGCGGCGGGAGGCCCCCGGCCGGCCTGAGCCGACCTTCCGCGGGAGCCCGAGCTCCGGGTCCCAGCCGCGAGCGGGGGGCTCCGGCGGCCCTCGGGAGCGGGGCCGGGCGCCGTGGGCGGCGCGGGAGCCGCCGGAGCCCCGCCGCGCGGCGCCTCGGGCCGTGGCCGCCAGGGGGCGGTGGCCGCGCTCGCGTTCGTGGCGGCGCCTCTTTCGGGTCCCTTCTCGCCCGGCCCGGGGGCAGGTGCCCCGCGAGCCGGCGGATCCCCGCGGGACCTTCCTTCGGGGCTTGCGGTGCTGGGTCACAGGGCTGGATTTCCAAGGGTCGCTGGCCCAGCGGGTCCGGTCATCCGGAGGGAGGTCATCCTGAGAGAGGTTTTGCTTTTTCGAGGTGGGGTCTCGCTCTAGCCCAGGCTGGCCTCGAACTCACGGCGGTCCTCCTGCCTGCTCCCGAGTGCGGGGACGAAAGGCGTGCGCCCCACGCCCGGCTTCCAGAGAGCTTTGGCTGAGACGCCGAGGACACGGGCCTCCCGGCACCGTCGCCCTCGCTGGGCTGCTGGCGCCCCAAGGCAGACACTCCCCGTGCCAGTCAACGACGGAGGGCCTAGGGCACATGGGGTGGCTCATCGGTAGGCCTGCGCTTCACAGCCAGCCTGGGGCTCTCCCCGCTACTCCTCAAGCCCTCCTCACTTTGCCCCTCTCTTCTGGAGAGAAGCTAGAGGCTGAGTTCAAGAGGGAGGTCGGACTGGCCCAGAGCCCTGGAAAGGAGTGGGCTGTTGGAGAAGGGGTAGGAGCGTCGCCTGTGGGCCGAGGCAAGCCTCCGATTCCCCGATCTTGCGTCCACTCTGAAAATGGCCCCTAACCCTGGTCGGAGACCTTGGAAACTAGCTCCCCCCTCCTGCAGCGCAGCCATGGTGACCGCTATCCCGAGGAGTGGCCTGAAAACGGACCTAGTGGGAGCAGGGGTCGGGGGTGTGGCTGCTATCTTTCTCGGTCTGCGTGCATTCCCTGCTGTGAATGTCTGGTTCTGGTTTCATCACGGGCGGTGCAGGGCCTTGTTTCCTTGGTGCCATCACTTGGGGTCCTTGGCAATGAGGCGCCTGTCTTGGGTCCTCATGAACCCTGTAGTGCACCTTGAAGGCAGTCCTGCAGCAGCTCCCTGGTGAATGGTGACTAAGCCTGAGCCACAGCTGATGGTGTTCTCACCTAGCGAATGGTCAAGAGAAAGGGAAGGAGGGACTGAGTGTGGGTGTGCTCTGAGGTAGCTGGGCATCCTCCAGTACACTTGC
Organism: Zapus hudsonius; assembly: GCA_004024765.1. Lineage (NCBI taxonomy): Eukaryota > Metazoa > Chordata > Mammalia > Rodentia > Dipodidae > Zapus > Zapus hudsonius. The sequence goes on from PVHP010018772.1 coordinate 27,349, forward strand.
CTTAGCCCTATGGCCTTAGGGGGTATAGAATTCTTTGCCAGGGACTGGAGTGTGGCGAGTGGGTAAAGATGGCAGGTTTGGGGTTATTCTTTTGGCTGCAGCAGATGTAGACCAGGCTTCCCTTTTCCAGCCAGCATAGTGCTGGCTTCCCACAAACCTGTGGTCTTGCTTTCTATCCACAGGTGCCAACCAGCTGTGGTACATAAGGAGCATTGTCCTGTTCAGACAACCCTCCTAGTGAATGAGTCTCCATTAGCCCCTAACTCTGGATCCCTGCTTCAGCCTCCTTGAGCAATTCTCTCAGGCCTGGGGTATAGCCAGCCACCCACCTGGGAGTGGAGTCTGGAGAGAGAAGGCCTACACACAGAGGTAGATTGGTCCTGCTCCAGGTGCCTCTAGAGGGGAGGCAATGTACTCACTGTTACCTAGGCAGCCAGGAGAGGCTACTGACAAGGCAGCTCCCACATGGAAACTTCTTCCCCGAGTCCCTGCCATCCTGCCTTGGTGCTGAAAGCCAGCTGGCAGGCACACCGCCATGTAGGAGGAGGCTGCTATGTAGCCAGCCCAGCCATGGAGGAAGCCTGGGGTCAGCAGACCTCTCTGGGCAGATCTTAAGTCAGTGAAGGGATTTCAGCTGGGGCCAAATTCCCCTTCTCCCCATGCTGTGTCTCTTGAGTTGAGTCCTGGGTGGCCAGAGGACCTGCTGGGGCCTCTGTGAAATCGGGTGGAGCAGTTATTCTTGGAAGCTGCTAGGGTAGAGTTTCAAATTTGTTTATGCTTGTAGGAGGCACCTTGGGGCCAGGGGTGGGGCTCCTAGCTCAGCATTGACATTCAGGTCACCTGACCTGGAGGGGCTTCAGATTTCCTTGTCTTGCTCTGGGTTGGGGTCCATAACTGGGTATCTTCCAGGGAATTTGGGGAGAGATGTTAGAGCACAGTACTCCCCCGTGAGCCTGGGCCAGGGAGTATGCCAGCCTGCACAGGAGAACACTTCTGAGTAATTCTCAGGCTGGTCTGAGGATTGTACAGGTCCAGAGTCAGTGCTATTAATATCTAGTGCATGAGCCCCAGCTGGGTGATCCTCTTATGCCCGTGGCCTTGGCCTCTGAGGCCCAGCAGCAAGTGTGTTCCCTTAGTGCAGTAGAGCTCTTGAGACTCCCAGTGGTTGTGCCCCACCCCTTGCACACGGCAGATTGCTTCTGCCAGCTAGGGGTCCAGCCCCACCCAGCTCTTCACCTGCTGAACTGCCCTTAGGAATGGGTCCATCCATCTAGAGCTATTTCAGGTGACCAGAACTCCTGAGCTGTCCTTGGAGGCAGCTGTCGATCTGAGAGGTAGTGATAACCTAACTGCCAGCACCTAGGCCACACACACCTGCGTGACCCTACTGTCCAGGAACACCTCTGGTCCCTGTGGGCCCACCTATATCCTCGATCATGAGCAGCCCCCCAGCTTACCCTGGCATCAGGATCTCAGGGTGCTGGGCTCTTGGAGCAGAAGGCAGGTGAGTTGCAGCAGAGTCTTGCTGGTGAAGAGGGCTCCACTTCTCAGTGGTGCTAACCACTCCCAACCTATGTGTGATGTGTGATGTGTGTCCATGGATATATGGAAACAAACAGGCTGGCAGGTGCTCTTGGGATCCAAGCAGAGCTCGGGCTGCAGGTGTGGCTTTGCTGGGGTCTGTGGGTTATGATAGCGTCTTGCCGTTGTGACTCAATCCTGCTTGTTGAGATGAATTTCTGTCATTGTGGCCAGAGCATCTTTGTCCATCTGTGGATAAGAAATGAGGTCTTTTATGCAACTTTTATGTCAAAAGGCACCTCTCATGAGAGTTCGGGTGAGGCTTTGTCTCTGACTTCATGTGATGATTAGTTTTGAGGAGGCGAAGGCAGCAGACCTAGTTTGTTGTCCCAATCAAGGTAAGGCAGATTTCTGGCAAAGTCTTCATTGATCCGAAGCTAGACACTCTTCCCAGCAAAGGGGTCTGAATAAGGCTTAGCAGCACAAACCTGGAAAAGGTTCGTCATCAAAGTGGAGAAGAGTCATTGATGAGGGACCCAATTCCCCCACGGAGAGAGCCGGAGGGAGCAAATGAAGACCCAGTCCCTGGCCTCCTCTGTCCAGTTTTTGTCTGGGTCCTGGCTTTGTGTGTAGGTGTGCTCACCACCGGAGGCCAGGGCACAAGCTTAGATAGCTCTGGGAGTTTTCTCAGGATGACCTGCTCCTTGCAAGTCAACTGTTTGAATGCCTTGGAGTTTCGTCTTTGAACCTGAAGGAGGAGGAGGAGGAGGAGAGCAGTTCCCTGGGGATGGTGGGGAGGCTCAGAGGAGAGGCAGATGGCCCGAATTTGTTCTCTGTCCTCTGTGGTCGCCCAAAGCCACCCAGTATATTGTGGTCATGTTGCCATTGGGTATCAGGACAAGAAACAGCCTGGAACCCAAGGGGGTCTACCACTCCTTTCTGACTGGGCCACCAGCCCTTGCTTGTTTAGAGGAGCAGCCCAGGAACTCTATTGAAGACACATTTGTTCCCTTGTTTGTTTACTGTGGGTACATTAGCATGTCCAGGTGAACAGACAGCTGCCCTCTGTCCAGGGATCGTTGCGTGCTTGCTTTTGCAAGTGTTCTCTCCCTTTTTGACCGAGTAGGGGTGCAGGTGGCACCCCTTCAGGAGGATCATCACTTCCTGGTCTAGATTCCTTTTGAGCTGTCTCCAGAATCCTTGCCTGTCAAACTCAGGTCTCAGCAGCTAGCTGTGTTCTTTGTGCCCAGCCGCTCACAGATATCAGCTTAACAGAGATGTCTCCACAGCCACAGAGATAAAACAGCACAGCAGACTAATGACTCCCTGTGCTCACTCCCCAAGCTCCCTGGTAAGGATCGGTGGTTTAGAAACAGGCAGGCCTGTTGTGTTTGTCCCCGAGGATGAGTGCAGTGTGTCTTCCTGGGTGGGTACAGATGGATCCTTTTTCTTGATGCCCTCCCATACATAGTCACATAACACAGTCTGCCTAGCTCTGGGAGGACCACACAGCTGAGAATATCCGTGTTCTTGAGGAGGAAAAAGCGTGTCTCTGGCCACCTTCTGGTGTGTCAGCTCTGGGAAGCTGCATATTGAGGACCTTTTTTTTTTTTCAGGTAGGGTCTCACTCTAGCCCAGACTGACCTGGAACTCATTCTGTAGTACCAGGATAGCCTTGAACTCATAGCAATCCTCCTACCTTTGCCACCTTTGTGCTGGGATTAAAGGTGTGTTACCATGCCTGGCATATTGAGCAGTAATGGCAGGACAGTTGAGCCTCCCAGACCCACACAGCTTGTTTTGTTGTTGTTGCTTGTTTTTTTTTTTTTGTTTGTTTGTTTGTTTTTTGTTTTTTTTTTTTTTTTGTTTTTTGAGGTAGGGTCTCACTCTAGCCCAGGCTCACCTGGAATTCACTATGTAGTCTCAGAGTGGCCTTGCACTCAGGGTGATCCTCCTACCTCTGCCTCCCGAGTGCTGGAGTTTGCACCACCACGATTGGTTTGTCTTCTGGTTTTTATATAAACTGAATCACGCTCATTACAGTTTGCTTTTCTCACCCAAGAATGTCGCAGGGATTCCTGTACTCATCTGGGTCTGCCAGTGTCCCACATTCTTCTCAGGTTTATCTGGTATTCCATGTAGCATTGTGTGACTCCAGACTATAGCAGGCAAGTAATGTCACTGCAGGGCACGCCCACTTGCTATTTCTGTAAACAGCCCTCCTGCTCACTGGGCACTGTGTCCTGTGCAGTCAGTGTGGCCATGGTTCTGGCCATGTAGGTGGGCCATGTTGTGCCAGGTGAAGCCTGAGAGCTGAGGCCGAGGCCATGTAACCAGCCTAGCCTCCCTCTGAGGCAGTGCCAGAAGTGTTTGTGTTCATTCTGTGTTTTGTTCCCATGGCACTTTTAAGTCTGGCGATGCCTCAGGACTGACTGAGAAGGCTACATAGCCACGTGGACCCTCTGCAGAAGTGGTTCTTTCTCATAGTTGGAAGCTACAGCCCAAAATGGCGCCCTCTTGGGAACACAGACCAACTGAGGTGTGCACGGATATTAGTGCCCGTCCAGCATGAGTCACGGGCTATGGGACAGGCGCAACACCTCCTTCCTTACATCTTCTCCCTCTTGCACCCTCTGTTGGCCTCTCCCTTCCCCAATGAGGCGTACAATCTCAAACCACACACATGCATGCACGCACTCACACACGCTGTCAGCCAAGGCAGCTAGTGTCTGTAGGCTGTTAGAGGTGTCTTATCTCAGGGATAAAGAGAGAGTCATGATAAGAAGTAGGTTCCCATAAGCTTCTCAGCCCAGGGTCTCCTCTCCTGCCATCCATCCTACATTCTTGACAAGTAGGGCACCAGGCCACAGTACTGACCTGCATAGATCTTGCCTGTGGCATGGATGTGGTCAGTGCACTGCCCTTACATCTCTTGGGGCACCTGCCCTGTTGGGCAGCAGTGACTGAAATACACACAGAGTGCACTGCACTGGGGAGGGGGACATAGGCCTCAGTGGGATACTCCTTGTCTTTAAGTGTCTATTCTCTGGGAGTGAGGCCTTGCCCACCATGGTCCACACAGGGTGAAACTGTGGTCCTAAAATGCTGTATCTCCTCCTGTGTCCTCACTACTACTTGCTGTCTCCCTCCTTTCCTTTGTGGACATACAGTCTGAAGCCCTACGGCCCGCATGAGCCCTGTGGTCTGGCTTCAGATAGATTTCTTGGGCACCCGCCCCTTCAGTCGAGCCCATACCCTTAGCTTTTTCTGTGCCTGCCCCTGTTGCTCATGACTAGGGAGACCTGCAGCTGTGGGCTGAGCCGAAGCACGTTCTTCTTTGCAGTAGCAACTCAGGGTCCTTGGACAGACTCCTTCCACCCATGGGTCCTGGACGGTCGCCCAGGAAGCGCACCACCAGCCAGTGCAAGTCTGAGCCTCCCCTGCTGCGCACAAGCAAGCGTACCATCTACACAGCTGGGCGGCCGCCCTGGTACAATGAGCATGGCACACAGTCCAAGGAGGCCTTTGCCATTGGTGAGAGCAGCTTGGGCAGGCACCTTGGGAATCTGGTCAGCCAGATGGCCCTAGCACAGGGTCTCCCCATCACCCACAGGCCTTGGGCAGGCACCTTGGGAATCTGTGGTCAGCCAGATGGCCCTAGCACAGGGTCTCCCCATCACCCACAGGCCTTGGGCAGGCACCTTGGGAATCTGGTCAGCCAGATGGCCTTAGCACAGGGTCTCCCCATCACCCACAGGCCTTGGGCAGGC
>PVHP010018773.1:0-32655 GCA_004024765.1 Zapus hudsonius
TTGTTTTGTTTTTTGCCTTTAATCAACACTTCCCTCAGAGAGATACATCACACAGGAAACACACAAGTTTAAGAATACTTGTTGTATAATATCCAGAATATTCCAAGCCTGCAGCTGTCTCCCACCATCTTCGTACTGCCAGGGGCTTGCTCCAAGTTCCAAGGGGTTTGTTTTATTTGACCTTTCCTAGGGTGCCTTGGATGGAGGATGCAAATCTTATCTCGTCCAAAGATCTACACTTATTTTCTGTATTTTCACTTTTGAACTGCATGTGTTTGTGTTCCGTGTGTGTATGTTTGGGTGTGCGAAGGTGCATACGTGCATGTGAAGGTCAGAGGCGACCTTGGTTGTGGCTTTTTACAGTTGGCAGCTACCTCTATTGAGACAGGGTTTCCTGTGAGAGTGGAGCTCACCAATGAAGCTAGGCTGATGGGCCACCAAGCCACGAGGATTTTACTGTCTCCATCTCCTGAAATTGTAGCACATGCTACCACACCTGTCATTTTTACATGGGTTCTGGGATTCTCATGAGTAAAGCAACTTACTGACTAAGCTAGATCCCTGACTTCTCTGACTTTCTGAAGAGTATTTTTTTTTTCTTTTTACATTTCTGAGAATTAATTTTTATCATATACTGCATAATTTTTTTACCAAAATCCTACATTTACTTAATATTGATGGTTTTTATGCTTTTGAAGTATCTTTTTATCTGAACGCTTTGTTGGTTGGAGGCTTGGCCTGTTGGGTGGTAATCAGACTTTAAGGTGTGAAACAACTTTATGTCACCTGAGAACATTGTCCTTGAGAGAGGATTAAGGTTGCTCTATGAAAGCTTCTGGAAGTTCTAGAGACAGGAATGTTTTCCTAGCCTAAGCCTGGCTCCACAGCTCTCCTGATTTCTATCTTGCCCTGCCATCTATCACGATCACAGAGAACTCAACTAAGCCCTGAAACCTCCAACATTTTGGGATGAATAAACTTTTTTTTTTTCTTCTTAACCTGTCTCAGCTACTCATTATCACAAGTAAGTCATAATTGCAGACTACCACTGATTTTATAATCAACTTGTATCAGAGTAAAATCACTCCATATAGAGAGTATTGGAGACAAATAAATCATATCTCAAGTTTTATAATTCTCTTCTTTGAATAATAATAATGATAAATCATAATTAAAACATATTTTTATTTATTTGAAAACAGAGAGAGAGATAGAAGAGAAAAGACAAAGCCACTTCAAATGGACTCTCGATGCATGCACCACCCTGTGCATCTGGCTTTACATGGGTACTGGGGAAATGAACTTGGAACATTAGGCTTTGTAGGCAAGCTCTTGAATGGCTAAGCCATCTCTCCATCCCCCATCACAATTTTTAAATGCAAAAGGTCAATATTTTGAGATAAAAGTTCAGTGGCAGACAAGAAATAAGAACACCACTGAAAGAGAAAAAGAATTCATCAATATTTTCAACAGTTAAATCAAGCCTATTTTTAGAGCACTTTGAATGTATGTTCAATCGAAGCCTTTACGTTCCAATGGACAACATTTCTGGAGTATTCCGATGTCCAATTTTACCATATGCTGGCAATTACATTCTTCGGGATGATTTAAATGTATGAGGAAACACTACCAGAAAACAGCGTGTGAGAGCATGAAAACATTGTGGCAATTCACAAAAGTTCTGCAGGATTAAAATAACTTGAAGGCTGTTGTTGACACTGCTTTCCTGGTGAAAGGCTGGCTTCATAGCTTCTCCTTATGCTGCAGGCATGTCTAAAAACCTGCTGATGCCAGCATGCCTATTGGAGACGGCTCTTCCCTGCCTACAGTTTTTCTTCTTCACACAAGTCGAATACTGGAGCAGATTGGCAAATCATGGGCTCAGCTTTTCTTTTACCCATTATCACTGGAAGGATAGATAGATATGCACAAAATTTATGCAAGAGTTAAAATAACTGTCAACCTCACACTTCTCAGGATACTGGCTTCATTCCTTCTCCCAGTGTCCGCTGTATGTCCTGGGGCCACCTCTCTTCTGGCCAAGATCTCTATGATATAGTGGGCATGGTTGGCAGTCATCAGGCATCAGATAATAATATCCATTGTAGGCAAGTCACTGTATTCATCATGAAGCTTGATCTGAGATAAAACAAGTTTTCTTTGCTCAAGCAAAGAATTCTGAAGAATTCTGATTGCAACAGGTTGGGTCATATCCTTATTCCCAGACTTACCTTTGTTCCAAAGACATTGGACACTATTATTGCTTGGATCTAGGAAATGTGCTCACACTGTAACTTAGGGAAATGAGTGTTCCAGAGCTCATAGTCTGAGTAGGGGATGAACAGGTAACCAGAGAACATGTTTCTATTGCATAAATAAGGGAGAGGGGTTAGAGAGATGGTTCAGTGAATAAAGTTCTTGCTATGTCACCTGAGTACAGATCCCAGGCCCAAGTAGAAAGCAGAAGCTCTAATAAGCTTCTGTAAACCCTGTGCATCTACAGCAAGATGGGAAGTGGAGGCAGAATTTCCCAGAAGCGCGAGGACCAGCTGACCTGGCGAACACAGCGCTAAACAGCAGACCCTGCCTCAAATGAGTTAGAACACCCAAAACTTATTCTCTGACTTTCATGTACTCAAGTGACACCCATACCCACATGCATGAGCACATACACAGACACAGACACACACACACACACACACACACACACACACACACACACACACACACACACCGGCACATGTAGAAAAGTATGTTACATATCACAGAGAAAATTTAGCTTAATTTATGTCAGGTTTTTTTTAAACAAATACACAAATTGGCATTTACTTTTTGCCTCCATGAAGAAATTTAAAGATTCAAAGGTTAAGCTACTGAGATGGTGTCTGGGTTAGGGAGAAAGGTTACTGCTTGAGAAAAACTTCTGGATGCCTCAGTTTGATCCTGTGTAAATAATTTCTCTGGATGCAGATAAAGAACTGTAAAGACACAAGTTAAATAGTCTTATTGATTATGCAACAAATGGACACCAGAGCGGATAGAACAGGTCAAGGTGGAATGAGATCCGACTACTGAAATAGCACTTGTTTCTATGGGAGTTTATTGTATTAAAGTTATGAATGCCTTCAGATGAGAATTCGGACATGGAAGAAACTTCAAAATTGAATGTAGCCAGGAGTGGTGGCTCATAGCTTTCATTCCATCACTAGGAATCTGGGGAGGAGGGTCACCATGCAAAGCCAGCTTGAGGGCTGCAGAGATGGCGCAGTGCTTATAGGCACTTGCTTGCAAAGCCAATTTGGGCTACAGAGTGAGTTTCAGGCCAGCATGGAAGAGAGTGAGACCTTGTATTAAAAAAAAATGAGCATCGCAACTCAATGAAAAGAATCCCAGTTTCAATACTTTCATTAGCTTTACAAAACTAAATCATTTGGTTAATATTTTAGGAAATGGCAAAATACCTGAGATACAAAGACATGGCAATAAAGATAAAATATTTTAGAAACATCCGTTCTCCATTTTAAGAGAAATAGTTATGAAATTGTTTAATAGTTCAATATATGACCATAGATCAATGATAAAAAATGAAATTCTAAATATATTTGTATTTTGAGATTTTACCAAAACTTTTACAAATCTCTATAGGATACAGATAAACAAGGCATAGAAAAATCAATTTCATAAAAAATAACATTCTAAGGAAATGGTATCACGATCCCACATTTATTATGTAGATGCTGTGTAAATATTTCAGACATAAATATATGTGCTGAATTATTGATTTTAATCTCATACACTCCCAAGAAAATGATAAAGTATTTAGTTCCATAAAGAACAGAGCTATTGTTAAGGGCTGGGGAATGTGGGTCTGTAGCAACACACTTGCCTATAACACATACAAGGTTCTGGGCTTCATCCTCTACTCTGCAGGAAACGAAACAAAAAGTTAAAAAAAAGTTAAAAAGCTGATGTTCAAAGAGACTTTTCTTTTTACTGAGATTGAGATTAGTCAACTCATGACATTTAATTTTTCATTAAATTTATTAATACAGATTTACTGAATAGTTACTAGAAATATGTGAGTGTCCATTATAAGAAGCATTATTAAAGAGTCATTCTATCATTCCAATTCACAATAAAAAGTTGATATATGAGAGAGACTATTCCAGAACCTTTTTTTTATATTGGACTTAATGTAGAATAGTGATCAATACAGGTTAAGAAAGATGGACAGGGTGGAGTGGATTAAGAATGCTGGATTTGTCCAGTGCATTTTAATTTGTCCAGTGCATATTAATTAACATTAATAAAATGATTTTTTTAAAAAAATGGTCATGAAGGAGTTGTGTACGTGAGAATCAGTGAGGAGAAATGACAAGAATAGTTCAGAGAAGACGAGTCTGTCTAGGGAGCATGCACACTGTACTTCCAGAGCTCTCTGCAGGAGCTACTAGGATCAAGAGTTCAGGATACATTGAACTACGACCATTCCTTTAAAGAGTATATGTGCTATCTGGCTTTAATCTGTCCAATTAACTACACTTTAGTATTAAAAAGCAATAACAAAAATAGCAAGTTTGGAATCCTTCCAAACTTATAACATTGACTTTCATTAATAGGCATGAAAAGTACTAAATTCACCTCATTTATTAGAACATGGTGCACACAGTTTTGCTTCCACGTCTAGTCATGGAATTTTGCTGAGCTTCAGAGCACTTAGTTGGCTGTATATTTTTTGGCTCATATGAAATTCAAGGTAATGAGCTTTAACACTACAAAGGCTCTGGAATGCTTTCAAAAACATTTGCTTCCCACAAGACAAATTAGCTGAACCAAGCAATAAAATGTGACATTAAGCATTCAATACTCCCATTTTTATGTAGTCTCAGGTCAGCAAAAAAATGACCCCATTGGGGGCATTTCTCTAATGCCCTTGTACAGAGTCCTACTAAAACTCTGTCTCTAGGAAGCTAATCAATAGTTATTTATGCCCTGTAGACCCCCAAACAAAGCCTACCTCATAAATTGAACTCAAGGCATTTTGGAAGCTTCTGGATCTAATGCAGTTTATAAGAACCTTCTGTCAAGCGGACCACCCTGTGTGCACACATATGTCTTCACATGTGTATGTGCATTTGAATTTATCACTTTTACTTTTTGATATTATATCTCAAAATCTTGTTGAAGATCTCAATGTTGTCCAATAGATAAAACTTTTCAGGTATGTTTGGGATTAGTTGTGACTAATTTCCCCATTTTAAATAAAGGATATATCTGCATCGTCTGCAGCATTGTGTTCTATTTTAAGGGATTTTTTTTTTTTACCTTTGGTAAGACATGATGGAGGTCTTAAAAAATTGAAACCAAAAGAGATAGGAAAGGTCAAACCACTGTCTTAGTCCATATTCTGATGCTATAACTGCACACCAAGAATGAAGTAATTTATAAACAACCCAGTTTGTCTCAGAGATCTGGAAGTTGCAGGGCTTTAGATCTTGGCTCTGGCATCTGGTAAAGATGTTCTGGCTTCAGAAAATCATGGCAGGAGAATATCATATGGTGAGAGAAGCAAGAATGAGTATGGAAACTGGTGAACTGCTCCTTTCTGTTCCTGCTACTATGTTTTTATTAGTCTATCCAAGGGAAAACCTTTCATGATGAATCATCTCGTAACGGTACCACAGTTCAATTTCCACATGAGTGTTTGAGGTACATTTAGCCATAGCAACCATTCTCCGGTGAAAGCCTTATCAAATGGAGGTGTACCTGAGGAGTGGGGTGTTTTGAACGTGCTATGCCAGAAATAGACATTTGTTTCTTTCTACAAGGTCAAAATATATTGACTAATAAACACACACAAAATAAGAAAAATGAATTCAGCAGCTGCACAGGTTTCATTAACTGCATTTCCTTGATCGGCCACTGGGAAACACAGTTACTTGATACACAAACCAGGTGGTCAGGTGGCAGGTCACTGGGGCCATTCGCACAGCAGTATGCAGATGGCCTTCTCTTCATGGGGTCCAGGTGAGAGTGTTACAACCTAATCAGTCTGGTATGTTCACGAAGGTCTCAGGCCTGCTTTGTTTATTATGTGGTATCAATGCACCCATGTGCCCATACCCCCAATCGACTTTGGTTGGTTTATAACTGATACCTCACTTTAATACTAGTTCTCTATAAGTCTATGCCTTCTGGATACTGGTGGACAGGGAGTGGTTTCTACATGTACAAACAAGTGTAAAATCCATCTGTACCTGCATTTATACTCAGCATAAAGTCAAATGGTGTTTTGTAACGTGAAGTGACACAGGGCAATGCGCTACCTGATAGCACTATTCTGCAGAATATGGAGTAACTCAGAGCAGGACACAGCCTGGTCTTCACACATATAAGCAGCATGTATGTCTATGTCCCTATCAGACCACTAGACATATATGTCTTTAGCCTTCAGTTGATAAAGAAGCATCCACACAACAAAGGCTCAGTTGAGATCGGTGTGAGGCAGCATATTCTGAAACAATAACGCCAAGCATTATCTTAACAGAGACTACATAGGAAGAAGGTAAATGATGATGCCTTCGACTCTTTCAGCTCTGGAATGAACGGCCTCAGGGATGCTCACAGCATAACTGTGAATTAACTACTGGTTTTTAGGATATTCTAACCACATCTGCACACCCCACACCAAGACTTCCAGGTTTGGGGCAGTGTGAGTATGTGTCCTAAGGTCCTAAATCTTCTTTCACTGATTGAAGAGATCCATGACGTCCTCAAAACAAGGCATGTTTATTTATGTCAAAGCTCTTGAATACCCACCCCAGGACAAAGGTAAGACCCTATTGCTGAAGATACCACAGAGTGTCATCACGCAACACTGAGAGACCCTGCAAGATCAAGAATGGTAACCAGCTCACAGATGGTAGCAGGTGTAGTGCTGGAAGGCACTACATGAGCTGCCAGGAGAAATTGGAAAATGATATTTGGAGAAAGCAGAGACCAGTGATATACTATGACCTTCCCTCTTCTGGTGGGAGGGTAAGAAGCTACAGGGATAATGGCAGAGATTCTGAAACCCTTTGGCACTGCTCTGGAGATTCCATACAGAGATCCTATGGACAAAGCCAGTATATCATTATTAAATTATTAAACAGAATTAAAGACTTAACAAGGAAGAAATCATGGAGAAGTTAAGATAACTTCTAGAACTGTTAGATCAACCTTCAAGAGAGAGGTGACCATGGATAAACAGCCTTCTCAGCTCTGAGCCCTGCACATATGGTCATGAGCAGTTTTCAGTTCTTCCTTGAGCCTTCTGGACTCCTTTAAGTTAAGGCATCTTTGAAGGACCATTCTCATTTCACTGCTGTACTTTGTCCACCAGCTTTAGTTTCTAAATCAAGACACAGTATTCCTCAGTTCATGAATGAATGTATCAATAATGAGAAAAAGTTCTGTCTCTGATGATCCACACAGGAAGAAACTTGGGACTAGAGGAACTTTTCTTTTGGCTTAATCTAAAAGAACGATGAAGCACATAGAAAAACACATAGAAAAACCGCCAGTAGTCATCCTTGTTGGCTGAATGAATAACCAGTATTAGTAGTAAATATGCTCAAGTTGCTCAGGTTTTTGGTGATATCGAGCAGGACAAAACAGAGAACTTTAGAGAGTTTTTTCTACCTATGTTCAGTCACCTCAGTGGTTCTCACATTGCTTTAACTAACAAAGTAATTTACAATCCTGTACCATTTGTGAAATATATATATATATATATATATATATATATATAATGTTGGTGTGAATATATGTTGTATTACTTTGTAATATATGTTATCTTATATGCCATCTCTTTAGATTTAAAAGTGGTAATTATTCACTTACACATAAAAAGAAGCAGATGTTAGAAATAAGCTTAAAGACACTGATAATACTATGAGTGGTAGCCATTAGGGATATTCCAAAAAAAAAAAATTTAAAAAGGTCAATGCCAATTTACTATAAGGAGTTAATATAAAAGTCAAGTATTAAGCCAAATACTGGAATTTAGGAGAAAATTCTACAAAAATGATATTCTGTAACTTTTCTAGGAGAGGAAACTTTGGACAGGTTTCTTCATGCCATCCTTATTTCCATGAGAATGTGTTTTTAATATTTTACATTAGACATGTCAGAGAAATAATATGTGAGCTTACCCCTCCCCTTCCCAGACCGCTTGAAGACATAATTTAATGTCCATTCTTCTGATAACATTAATAATGCTCTCTTACTCCAACGGAGGGGCAGAGTCTCATCTCAGTCCCACATGAAACCAATCTTGGAAGGTAATAACCTGTTTCCTCTTCCTATTATTTTCCTCTACTTAATGCTCATCCAGCTGACAAGATGAGGTCAAAATTTTTGCTCCCTACACAATGAGGGGTGTGACTTTAGAGAGGAAATGTCAAAGGGAAGAAAATCTGTGCAAACCTGATCTTCTGTTTCATCTGAAGAACTTTAGGTGACCTTGACAAGAGCTCTGTTTTGAGGACTTTCCAATGATAACTTATGTCACCTAAGTTGCCTCGTGATATTGTAGACCTTACTAAACCCCACACTCAGCCTCCACCCCCACCAACACACAGACACACATCACATCAGACTCAGGAATACTTGTTGATTTGGTCTACTGAATAATTAGGCAGCCCAGATGTTTACAATTATAATTTCATAGTTGCTTTTAAAATTGTTTTTATGCAACAATCCATAGAGCATACAACTATCAGAATGTTACTTCCTCCCCAGAATCATATGTTACAGTCCTAACCCTTAAGTGGGTTTCTTTGGAGGTAATTAGATAATGAAGTATAGTTCTCATAAATGGAATTAGTGTGCCCTTATACAAGAGAATCCAGACAACTTTATAAATCATTTCTACAAATGTGAGAACATGGTAGATATGACTAAGTCTATTAGCCACAAGATTAGACCTCACTCATTCCTGGATCTTGACTTTCTCATCTTCAGAACTGTAAGAACCATGTTTTAGTTGTTAATTTTGTTGTTTGCTATATTTGTGATTGCCTAAGTGGGCTAAAACAGAGGTTAAGGCTAAGTTGCAACACAATTAATGTTGGACCATATATGCCAATCTAATCAAAGAAAAGAAAGTTTTTATGGTATATTAAACTTAGAATCATCTCATCTTTATAATTTTCTCATTACAGTTTTGTTATAGTAATAAAATATGAATATACATAAAATTATAATTTCTTTTCAAATTTTATGTTAAAGGAGATTTTATTATCTTCTTTTTAAAAATATATTTAGTATGAATAATTTTATACATTGATGAACAAAGTTTGTGAATGTGTCCCTGTTTTCCTCCTCTCTGTCCCCTACCCACTGGGATCCTTCTTCGGTGTGCATTATGGATCAGTCCATAGGTTAGGAGGTTATGAACTGCACCACAGGTAGCCAGTTTTTCATTGTTTTTTTTTTCCTTCCCTCTTGTGTATTGTTTCTGAGGGGGGGAAATGTTTCTTTTTCTCATGCTATCATTCCTTCATTATTTTAATATCTCAAGTATTTATAGTAAACCTCATTCGTGAAAATTGCTTAGCCTAAGATATGGGTGATATTTGATAAATACTGTTCCTACTTGGAGCAACAGTTGTTTGCTACATGCCTTCTAAAAATGAATTCAATATATGCATGCCCATCTATAACATTTATTTTTCCATACCAGAGTTAATTGTTCCATTATATTGGAAACAACTTTGTGTAAAATATACCTTAGGTTGCTTTTTGCATCCCCTGAGATTTTTCTTGCATATCACAAAACAATGATGAATCTGTTTCTGAGGAAAAAATGCATCTCAAAAATACTCATTGAGAGTCACCCTACATGAAATTAGTGACAGAGACCATTCAGAAGGTCCAAAAACTCCCCAACTATCAAAAAAGAATATCCTATGTGTTTTCCTCTCTAAAGCCCAGTTTGTCTATCAGAGAATGAAAGACTTCAGAAATAGGATCTTCTGCCCCTGTTCCTTCCTTCTATTATGAGGTACTTTATAATCTGTTTATTGTGATGCTGTGAGATAGCCATTGAGTGGTATTGATTTTCATTCACGTGTCCCCTGCATGAGAAAGTCACACTGAAATGCATAGGTCTATGTAAATGAGGTTAGGCCCTGGATCCACTACTTTGAGAATTTGGGAATCCTGCAGTCCTGTGGAGTCAACTAAACTTCTTCTCCTTGCCCAGTTCTGCACACAGAGGACAAGTGGGTTGGCTATCTCTTAAGGTAATCCTCTCCTGCAGTGGGTCTGTCAAGGTCAGCAGAAAACCTGGAATGTAGTGATAGTTAACCAAAGTGCCAGACAACTTGCTCCGGCTGTCATGATTGGTTACACAGGGTTAAGGACCTGCCCATAGATCCCACAGTAAGATATGTAAGAAAATCTTTTATCAGGGACATTCTGGTTTATACTAACTTCATATCGTAAAGTTCACTGTTGCATTCACTTTATGTTTTCATACATTTCTAGAAATTTCAACTTGGTATACATTCAAGGTAGTCTTTGGGTTCACACAGATCCCAAAGACTATTCAGAATATAAACCGATATTGTAAATATACTATAGTTTCCATCTAAATAAATTTTCAGTGCATAGAAGGATGGGAAAAATTTCCTGGTTGCTGGCTCTGATACATAAAATCAAGGAAGGAGTTATAGCTCTCCTTTAGACTGTAGGTTGGACTTCTAGGTGTTACCTGTGCAAATGTCTTTCCCTGCGATATCCACCACACTGGAGCATTGCTGGTCTGCACCCCATATGTGCCCTCTATCAAGGAGGTAGGGCTCATAACACTCAGCAATGTCTTCTGAGGTTTTTTTCTAAAGCCCTTCCACATCCCAAAATTAGCAAAGGCAAATCTGCTTCTCATTATCCTGATAGTCAATGATTTATACTTTCATACTGGGGGTGGAGAGAGTTATAAAGAAGGCATGTTATTAACCCTTTTCAATAAAGGAGCTTCAGTCCTTCTCGGGAGTCATTTAGGTCACCACTCTGATCCTTACCTGCCAGTGTACTGATCCTTTGCTTGGTTAACAAGCGTGTTTTATTTTCTTGACCTGACATTGTAACAAAAGCCAACATCTTTGCAACCCAAATCATCTTCCTTTAGTGAGCCAGTTTATATAAGTTCTACTTTCCTACCATTACCCTAGTCCACAAGAGTCTCCTCTGTTCATCTACACATTCAACAATCAGTTGAGTAATACATAGATTGAGGAAGATTTATGAGGAAGACACTTTCTTATAAAAGAATTTGCCATTTTAAGTCTACTTATTACACATGGTACAAAATGTTTTCTATTGTGAAATGCCTTTCTTTAAGTTTTTAAAATACAAAATCACCCAGGAATTTCTGTGTGGATTATGTATTTATGTATGTGAACGAGGAAGTGGGGAGGCTAGGCAATGTTAAAATCCTCTCTTTTGCTTTATTTAGAACACAGAGCCTAGAGAGGACTTTTGCATAAAGAATTCAAACTTATAGAACAAGAAAAGACATCATCATGACCTTGGCTTCTTTCAGATTCAAAATTGAAGGAGATGGTTTCAGGGTAAATTACAAACAATGAGATCCTTGGAAAATATTTACTATGAGGATGTCCAACTGGCTTTTGCTCAGACATTGGGAGAGGTAAGAAAAATATTGACCTGGAATGTCAGATTTGCTTCTGAACGCCTCTACCTCTGGAAACTGTCCTACTGTGGTCCTTCTGAACTAGTTTAGGACCAGGAGAAAGGGTGGTATGAGTGGAGACTCTGGAGCCTGACTCAGTAGGGTTCAGTGATCTGACCTGCCTTACGCAACCCTGACCCATGGACACCTGTAAGAGTCAGCATCCTGGGTACAGAGATGTACAGGTACTTTATCAATACTCAACAGCACCAGCCACATAGCTTCAAAGGTGACCCTCACTATCACCACTGCTTCATAATGGGGACCCTGAAGATGTGTCTGATGGGATAGGCTGTGATTATGTGTGAGCCCCAGGCTTCGTCGTCTCGATCCTAGAAAGGTTCCTTTAAAAGAACCACAGTGGTCTGGGTAGTTGATTGCTTTAGAAGATATGGCAGTGGCAAGGACAATTGTCATTCTGTCCACACCGCTGCAGACACATGTTACTCTGTCTTTGACCTTTGTGTCCACAGAGGCCACTCGTGAGCAAACAGGCACAGCCTTTGGAGAGATGCCCATGATAACACTGGTCTTGTTGGCATTAATATTCCTTGTGATGGAAATCCAAGCATGCATCCTTTAAATAATAAAAATGAGAAGGAAGTACTCTGGATGTATGCATCCAATGTGAAAGTTCTGTAAATTCTCCTGTAAATTACAAGATGAAGAAGTGAGGGGCCTAACAAAGAGGATCTCCTGTTTACCTTGCCATGTGGGAACATGGGACTGTTTTCTAGGCTCTCACGACCCGGGTCCAGAATTATTACAGATTAATACTCCAAGTGGTCAATTTAGAGTTTGTAGTTGTAATGATTTCTTTGAGGACAACCACAAATTACTATAAATCAGTGCCTCAAAATCACACAGATTTGCCATCTTACAGTGCTGGAGGTCAGAAGTCTGGCCCAAATTTCGCTCTAAAGACTGCATGAGGATAGTGTTGCATTCTTTCCTGGTGGGTCCAAAGGGTAATCCATTTCCTTGCTATTTCTGGATTTCTGGCTTCCAGAGGCTGACACATTCCTTGGCCTGTGGCCTCTTTCCTCCACATTCAGAGCCAGCAGGGGAAGGTGGAGCCCTGTCACTCAGAACTCTTCTGCTTTCTCTTCCATTTTTAAAACTGGGCCCATCTAAGCAATCTAGGATAGTCTCAGTGATTTCAGTCAGATAATCAGCTGCCTTGATTCCATTTTCAATACTGTCTAATAGATTCACAGGTTTCAAGGAATAAGACATCTGTGAGGGGGAAATGGGCATTCTTTCTACTCTAGCTAATCTAAGCATTTATTCATTTTTTCTATTTTATTTATTTGTGTGTATCTGTCATACATGTATGTATATGTATGCATCCATGTTCATGTGTGTGAGCATAGGCGTATGTACCATGGCACATGTGTGGAGCTCAAAAGACAAGTTTTACAGTCACTGCCTTTGACCTCATTTGAGGTCCTTCATTCTTATGGTTTAATAAGGTGCCCACCAGGCTAGCTGATCTGGGAGTTCCCAGGAAGGTCTCCTGTCTCAGCCTCAGATCTCGCCATCAGCATGCTGGGATTCCAAAAAGTCCACCTTGATTTTTTGCTTTATATAGGGTTTGGAGGTCTAAACTTGGGTGTTCAGGCTTGAGCAGCAAACACTTCACCCACTGAGCCACCTCCACAGGTTTAAGTATTTATTTCCTACAAACCATGGGGTTAGATGTTAAATTTACAACAGGAATGAATCTCAAGTGCTCCCCAGTCTAGGAGATAGACAAAACATAGTAATATGGGCCAGTAGTAGAAACACCACAGATTCAAAACAGAGTCCTCATCTCAGCCTCTTTTGAAGCTAGGTTACACAGTGGAGAACTTTCCTGAAGAAGGGATCCATGAAGTTTGTTTCTAATGGATTATAAGGCATCACTCACATAAAGAAGAGGGTACTCAAGTCACCAAGGTTCCTAAATTCCCCAACACTACATTCCTTCCTCTCAAAGTCACTTGATGAGATCTAAATGTATAAGAATGGTAATAGAAGAATAGAGAACTTACTTATTCATCTGCCAACTATAAATATATTGGGGGCCTTTGGTATGAGGAAACATGTGTGAACCTTCAGTTGCACTGGTGGACAAAACATATCACCCTGCCTGTTTGGTGCTGCCTGTCTGCAGAAGCATGGAAGAATGTGTGTGCAAAATTACTACAGAATGAACCTTGTGAATCTGTCCAGAGAGGTGATGCTTTTCAGATCCAAAAGCCTACAGGAAGAGAACAAATCTTCCATCTCCCCAAATTCCTGATGAATAACAGATGCTACACTGAACTTTGTCATCACAAACCCAAGCAATGGAAAATCTTCAGCTCAGTGATATGGGTGTAGTTCTGGTGGAAGAGCTTGTATGCAGTGACAGGCCTGCTACAATTGACAGAAATCACTGTTGTACCCCGTTTGTGACCCCAAGACCCAGACTTGACAGATCCCATTGAAGTAGTCAGCTACTGGCCCCGGTTCTAATTCCAGAGCTAGTCTATAATCTACAGCTATGGAGAATTAAAGCTATCATGAGCTATTATAGAAGGAAAGATAGAGTTTTCTTGCTGCATTATAAAAAAAAAATCTACAAAATGACTTTTAACCAAATTATAATAGTTTCTATAGCAAAACTGTATCCATGCTTACAGAGTGTTTACAGTATATGTTCTATTTTTAAAAGTTCCCAAAACATAATGTGGATAATATGAATGATAACCATTTAAACTTAATGAAAGCTTTGCTCTTTAAGATTAGTTCTGTGCTAATCTATTAGGGCAGGTATAATTTTATCTAATTACAAAGGTAGGCGCACAATGAGATGCAAAGACTCTGCCCAGGTAACACTCCTGATATGCAGACATTTGGCTCCCAACACCTCCCTTCACTCCTCAGCTTCACAGCATAAATGAGCCACTTTCCAGACTTCCCAGGTTCTGCTAGAGAAAATAATGTTGGTAAAACTGAAACCTAAGAGTCTATTTCAACCTAGAACTGGGTTCAAGTCTCAGTTTTGTGTTTTCATATAATTGATACTTCTTTTTTCCTTCTAAGCCTTTAGAGATACTTAGGTCTTTCCTCACAGATAGGTATTAAGGTCACAGTTTCTGGGTCCTTGTTGTTACCAGTTGGAGTCTTTCCATGCAGATGGGGCTTATATTTACTTTGTCCTCGGGGACTATCCAAATCCTGGAGCATCTTAGGTACTTCATAATTAATGTCCAAATATATTCTTGTTATGAAGAAAGTATTCATATCTTAGAATTATCCACAATTCTTCAATATCTGGCACAATCCAGTGTTATTCACACTGGAAAGCTGTTTATATGGTTTTGAATAAATTAATTGCTACCTCAATGATTGGTTGAGAAAGTGAGTGAGCTAATGCATAAGCAAGTAAAGCAAGTAAATTTCCAATCAAGAAAGTGGGAAGTGAATGGTCTAAGCCTGTGGCTTCTGCTGGGGCTGAGAATTTATCCAGGAGGATTTCCTGTGAGCCAGGGCACTTGGGAACACCTACTTCTGAAGGCTCAGATGACTGAGCTAACTAGAATTTAATCCTAAACATGTTTGTCAACTTGAGATCTCAGAATTTTACTCACTAGTATTTTGGAGTTCAAAGATTCTTACCTGTATTATTGTAGAATTTATGGATACAAGTGGAAAATAAATCTTTAAGTCAAAGGATCCTAAAGTACTTTACCTAATAACTCTAAGCTACCTTTAATCAGACCTAAATATTATTAATATGGTTGTAACTTACACCCAACAACCAGTTATGTGGCAAATGTAAATCACATGCAATATCAAGTCCACAGACCTCTTCTCTGACACTCTTCCTTTCACTGGCCAGTGATCTTGGATGAGCTACTTGACCTCATTAAAAGCCAGTATTTTCACTGTAACATAGCACCATGTCGTCAAATTCACAGGATCATCACGAAGAACCACTGAGCTGCTGGGCATTGTGCCTGGGAGAAAATAGACATTCAATGAGACTTTGGCTTGACAATTGTTTTCCTGTTGCTACTCGAATGTTGGTTGGATGAGTCCCTTGTTACTGGGCATCATCCTATTCCCAAGAATCAGTTCTCAAAACCCTTCAAAACGCACATCATATGAAAATGCACACAGGATGTCAAACTATTGAGAAGTGGACTTTAACAAGAAATCAATTGACCATGTGGGAAGACCAGAGAGACTAGGTCAGTAAACTTCTCTGAGATGTGCTCTCTCCTGAGAAACACGGGCCCCAACCCAAAGGAAGCAGAAGCTTTCCATAGCAATGGGGTCCCCTTGTACTGGTAACAGTGAATGGTTAAGGAATATCAGTCACTCTGTGCTACAATCATCAAATGCATCACACTCATACTAACAGCACAGTCTCTGCAAAATAGAGTTTACATTTCTCTACCATAACCTGTTAAGCTGTGCTCGCAGAAGGAGAGAATGCCTTGTACAGATAGAGAAGTTAACGTTCTCCTATTTTTATGTTGGTTGATGAGGACATGACCTTTACAGCCCAGAGAATGAAGGCGGTTTGACTACAAAATGTGTCTCTTCCTAGGTCTCCATTGTGCCAGGAAGAGCCTTAGGTCCCTGTTCTGTTTCTGTTCCTGGCTCTTCAGAATCTCCTAGAATAAAATAAGTAGGTTGGCACAGAAAGAATTTTTTGGCATCAAATGAGTCTTATGAAACAGCATGCTGATGAGTTAAATGAAACGATTCAGAAAAATACCGATTAAATTTCCCTTTAAATACTCAGGGGCTTAGAAATTAAGCAAAATTGCTTGGCACGATGCACTCTGCATTTTAACAAGCCCAGAATGTTTGAAAAATTGTTCAAGATGTTTTGACAAACAGAAAATGCCACTATGTCCTTCCCTTTTTCTTGACATCTTCTTTCATCTTCCACAGAACACCATTAGGTGATGAGCCAGTGTCCCAGGAAGGGCTCTCTCCCATAAAATGGAATTATCCATATTTTTTGTTTTGTTAAATTTGGCTAAAAAAATGAATAGAGCTAGTTTGCTACATTTAACAGAGTTAAACAATGCTGCTATGGATAGTACAAAGTGATGTCCTTAAACTGTGAGTTCCTGTTTTGAAAGCAAAAACATACTATGTGGCTTAGATCTATAATTATTTCTGGCCTGAGAAACAAATGTGATAAACACAAAATGCCCCCAATGCTTTTGGCCTAGAACCCCTCCCACCATCAAAATGATCACCTGTTGTGATCTGAGACCCTGGCCCTGACTTGTCTCATCAAAAACGCAGTGGTCCTTGATCGTAAGTAGAAAGATTCCAGAGAGACCATAGGGTGGGTGGGAAGGGAAATAGATTAAGAGAGAGGCAATGGCTATAGTGCCAAAGACATCGTACTACCAGAAAGAAGTCAGAGTATACAGAGAAAGAAATTTTCTCATTGATCCTCCCTGAAAAATATTGATTATCATTTAAGTAAGTAACCCCCAGGGTTGAGCATTTGAAGATACAGTCAGGTGTGCATATAGGTATTTTCACAGGTGAAAACTATGGCCTTCAATTTGCATTGGTGAATCAATTTTATCCACTGAATTTTCAATCCTTTCCTTAAGAGAGGACAATGAATATATATATATATATCTGTATTCAGTAACAAGGGAGTCACCAAAAACCAACAGTGGTGTAGCAACATGAAAGTGGTTGTCAAGCCAAACATATATAAATATGTATATATATATATATATATATATATATATATATATATATATATATATATATAATTTTTTCTAGACAAACTATTACCTACACTAATCAGTTCACTTACCTGGCCATCTAATTTCCTCAACAGCTTATAATTTACAAAGTCTACTTTTGATCTCAGATTCTTTTCCCAACTTGGAAATAGATTAACTGCCCTCACAGAAAGCTCCAGAAAATGGGTAATGAATTCCTCGAGGTAACATTGCTGGTATGTAAAAAGGCTAGGGCTGAATCCAGGTCTCTGGCTACTAGTATTCAAATATTTTCTTTAAAACATGGGCTGGGATTCTCCAATCATCATTCAATTCTCTAGAACTAAACAGAAAAAAAAAAAGAATTTTTCCCGAAGGTCATAGCTTTGGAGCCGCAGAGTAGCAATAAACCAGTAGGCACTTTCCTGTGGTTTAGAGGACTTCAGGCTATTTGGATAATTACCAGGTTGAGAATGGTAAGACCCAGTCATTCCTTGGCAACTCAGTAGAACAATGTAGGAGAAAGTTTCCATTGTCTACTCCAAATTCCCCAAGCATGTTAGCAACCAAGCAGAAATGGTTTGGGTATTCTGTGGAAATCAGAGTAGATTTCAGGGTTTAGATACCAAATTCATGTTGGTGAATAAAGAGCCACACCTCCCATTATTTATATATGTGCTGTTAATTTTGTAACCATGAAATCAGGAAGCTGTAAAGCACTCAAGAGGTATCAGAGATGGCACCTTAATGCACATAAAGACCAATAAACCCATGACGATGAACATGTTATAGTCATAATTGATAATTATAAGAATCACCTTGCAGATCAGATGTTCATCATGCATGGTAATCTATACATTTCTTTATTCCTCATACTACATGGTTCACAAAAATAGTAAAATAATGATGAGTATTTTCTTTCAATATTTTACTTATTCATTTCCAAGCAGAGAGCTACAGAGAGAGAGAGAGAAAGAGAGAGAGAGAGAGAGAGAACGAACCAGGGCCACCACCTTGTGGGTCTGGCTAATGTGGGACCTGGGAATTGAACCCCGGGGCCTTAGGCACTGGAGGCAAGTGCCTTAACCGCTGAGCCACCTCTCCAGCCTGAGTATTTTTTTTTTGAGGTGGAGTCTCACTCCAGCCCAGGCTGACCTGTAATTCACTGTATAGTCTCAGGAGGTCAAACTCATGGCAATCCTCCTACCTCTGCCTCATGAGTACTGGGGTTAAAGGTGTGTTCCACCACGTCCGGTTGAGAATGAGAATTTTATTCCCACTTTCCAGATAAGCAAAGTGAATGTTACACTTCTGGGAATGTCCTCCATCCATTGCCTGGAAAAGGTGGCTAGAGGAAGCTTGGGACCTTTGCCCACCATCTACCAGTCATAGCCCATCCCTCACCAAATTCTGGACTTCAGCTCCACCCAAGCAGGCGGTAAATCCGTACCCTTGTCTGGATATTCTCTGCCACATCTCTAATCAAAACTCCATCTTTGCAGCACCATTCCAGCTGGTCTTTCCCGCTTTTCCCTGTTTCTGAAACTCACGTCGGATCTTGCACCCTTGACTGTACAACAAAGAGCTGATGGTGAAGCTATGATCCCAGATGGATCTTCCCTGCCTGCTTCCTTCTCTCTTTCCTTGCTACTTGTCTTCTTACCACGCCTCGTGTTTTCTCCTCCATCAAGGCTTTCTCATCAGTCACTGCCTCTCCCAAAACATCCTCTCTGTCCCCTTTCCCAGACCACGGCCATTTCTCCTTGCCACAGCAGTTTCTGACATATTTCTCTCTGATTCTCCTTGTACAAGATTAGATTCTCCACAGCTCCAGCTTGACTTGAAACAAAACCAACACATGATCCCTTAATACAGGTCCAAGGTAGTTCTCACATGAGGAAGGTAGAGCGCACCTAAGGAGACAGGTATGTTGCAGGAAGGGAAAGGGCCAAGCTTCAGACAATGGAGGAGCAGATCTAAGAATCCTAGCTCTGTCACTTCCTGTGGGAACCCTGGCACTTTGGAGACTCCTACCTGCTTTATCACAGGGGTGTAGGAGGAATGAATGGAGGAATGCTGGTAGGTGTCTTGCCATGGAGTTAGAGCACAGTAATCGCGTCCTAAGTGTAAACATTAATAGCATCTACTATGCTCTGTTAACTTTTATTAGTATTTTTATCAATGTGAACTAACTTCAAAAAGCCCCTCCTGGATTCCAGCAAGGCTGGTCTTCAGATTCCCAAGGCCTGTGTGGCAGGCAGGCTGATTCAGCCCACTTCTCTTTCACCAATGCTTGAGGCTCATTTTGGGTAAAGATCTGTGAAGTCTCTGGTCCCTGAACTTCAAAGTAGCTTTTTTATCTGTTTTGGCAGAATAGACCACTAGGAATGCTCAACATATTTTCTGTCACACCCATTGCCAAGGTTGCAATTTGGGAAAACAAATAGGGATTTACAGATAGCAACTTCCCTCTTCTTCTATTGATAGCCCGAGATAATTCATGGCTAGGTTTGGACAGATGCAAAAATGTGCATTTAGTTTGAATTTGGATTCCATCCTTGGGAATATTAGTCATCTCAGTATGAAATGCAAGCATTTCTCTGTTTCTACAGATGGTAGTGCTGTGAAATCATGCGAGGGCGAAAACAAGAAGGTTGAAATTAAATTGAAGGCTACATCTTGGCATGGTAGAATGCAGTATACGCCATCGTATATTTCCCTACAAATAAGTAATGCACTTTTAGGTATGGCTTGCATTCTTGCAAAACCCCGGGGGATGGAATATTCATAAACCTCGTATTGTAGGAGTGTAAGCTTGTGTCGTAGGAGTGACTCTGTGTCGAGATAACTCTTCACGTAGGGTTTTCTTTCACTGATGCCTAAATCAGAGTCTTAACTCTGCCTGCGCCTGACTCACGTGACTCTGGGACCTGCCTTTTGCCATGGCTGCTGGTTTACCCACAGCAGAGAATAGATGAGTGGGAGGCCAGCTACTGGCTCAGGTGAAAGAAGAAAGAGCTGTGGGAGAAATAGAGAGAAAGGAGCGTCTGTCAAAGAAGAATCAGAACAGGAGAAATTCCAAGTCATGCTCTTTTTACTGTAGCACTCTAACGGAAATCAATGAAAACACATTTACTAGGCCACACTCCTGTTGCTGTTGTCCACCTGATGTTAACAGGAGTTGATGGCCAGCCTCTGCTCATGCCATCATTTTCCCTACCACGATGGAACTTCATGTGCAGTAACCTCAGCTCCTGTGAATCCAAGAGCACAATGACCGTGTGAGGGTCAAGGTGCTGACCTCCATCATCCCTTGATATGAGACTGATGCCTCTTTCCTTTGCTCCTGGTCTTCACAACGTGACTTGTTTTAGGTCTTCCATGGAAATTCAGTAAGTTGCATTTGTAAAGACTGGAACTTGGTTTTGTTCTTTGCTGACCTTGAACATGCAGCAATCCTCCTGCCTCACCCTCTCAAGTGCTGGGATTACAAGTGTGGGCCACCACACCTGGTTGAGAACAGTGATCTTGTGTGTGTGTGTGTGTGTGTGTGTGTGTGTGTGTGTGTGTGTGTGTGTTCAGGACTTCATTATAATGGGTGGTGGAAAAGAGGGAGATCATTTTGTGGGAAGAGGAGGAAAACTCTCCTGCAAGTTTTTTAAAAATATTTTATTTATTCATTTTCAAGCACAGAGATACAGAAAGGGGGGAGAGCACCAGGGCGACCACCTTGTGGGTCTGGCTTATATGGGTACTGGGGAATTGAACCAGGAGCCTTAGGCACTGGAAGCAAGAGCCTTAACCTCTGAGACATCTCTCCAGCCCTGTTTTGTTTTTGAGATAGGGTCTCATGAAGAACTCACTATGAAGCTGTGGATGGCCTTGATCTAGGATTTTCCTGCTTCCACTTCCCAAATTCTAACATTAGAGGTATTTTCCAACATGCCCGACTTAAGAAATGCTCAATTTTATTTCTATTAATAAAAGCTCAAATGGTATTTTAAAAAGCACACCTTCCTGCTGCTGTTTGCAGTGCTGTGGTGGGGGTGATGTCATGCTCTGCTCATGCCATTGTTTTCCTGCCAGGATGGAGTCTCCCCTTGAGTCTATGGTGTCTTCACCTCTCGGGAATGAAGTGGATGCAGGGAAGGTTGGAATCATGAGAAGCATAAACTGGAACTTGAGAGTGAATGAAGATAAAAACATTGAGAGTGAATGAAGAAAAAAATCATTGATTATGGAATTTGGATAGACATTAATTGTGTTGGATGACTGAAGTTTAAAACATCTGTTATCTATGATTAAAATACATTTATTATTTGATTTACTCTATTTCTGTCAAAGGATAGTTTCACATCAGATACTGTGATGGATACTGGGGAAAAGTCCAGTTAAGTTATGATACTTAACCCAGAATCCAGCTAAATTTGAATTGATTTATAGAAAATTTCAGTTCTCACATTTTGTAGTTTTGTATTTATTTGCAAGGAAAGAGAGAGAGAGAGAGAGAGAGAGAGAGAGAGAGAGAGAGCGAGAGAGAGAGAGCAAGCATCTCCTGCTGCTGCAATAAACTGCAAGTGCATGTGCCATTCTGTGCATCTGGCTTTATGTGGGTACTTTAAGTGGAGAATCGACCCTGGGCATTTAGGTTTTGCAAGTAGGTGCCTTAAACCACTGAGCCATCACTCCAGCCCAGGTTCTCACCATTTTAACTTAAGATTTCCATTCATTAGTGTTTCAGCAGGCCAGCAGCACAATCATTCTTGTCCCACAAGAATAAACAGAAGGTCATACAGAATCTTAAATCAAAGAAAGAATGGCTTTCACCATAGTTCAGTTTAATGTTCCCAGTAACTTTGGAATTCACTGAACCTGGGCTTGAGAGATGCTGCAGTGGTTAAGGTGTTTGCCTGCAAAGCTCAAACTCCTGGGTTCAATTTTCCCAGTACTCACATAAAGCCAGATGCAGAGTGATGCAAGTGTCTGGAGGTGTTTGCAGTGGATGGGGACCCTGGCAGCACACCCATTCTCTCTCTAGTACTCTCTCTTTCCCCCTTCTCTCTCTCTTGCAAATAAATAAAATGTTTTAAAAAATAGACAAATAAGAATTCACTGAATATATGGAGAACTAATGAGTATATTTAGTAATTCACTGAAAATAATGATGCTATTTGGGAATTCTCTTTAATGCTTCAGTGACAAAGATGACATCTCAGGAGTGATTCTAGTTAACTAGAAATAACATAGAAAACTTTTATGATAATAAAGATACAGAATTTCACAGAACAGAGGGTCAAGGTTGGCTTTGAACACCTGTAAGTACAGACAAGATGAGGAAGAAGGAAAAGTACAACAGAACAACAATTCATTGAAAATATTTCTGAAAAATAGACCAGTCACAAATTTTGCTGAATACCTTTTATGTTTCTGATACACTCGGGTAGAAAATCACAATGCAATGAAGAAAAATATTGTGCAGATATAATATTACCTATTTAACATGTGAGAAGTTAAACAGAAGTCCAGATAAATACCTCATCATGGCTAACACCTAGGGATAATCTGACTTTCACACAGACACCTTACAATCTTTATACTTACTAAAGAAGCAAAAAACCTTACTACCCAGTCTTTACATTTCTTTTATATTTAACCAAATGCATATATATTTACTATATATATGCATATACATAATGCATATATATGCATTTGAGAGAGACTGAAAGAAGCAGAGCCAGAGAGAAAGAGAGAGACAGAGAGAGAGGAGAGAGAGAGAGAGAGAGAGAGAGAGAGAGAGAGAGAGAGAGAGAGAGAATGGGTACATTGAGGACTTTAGCCACTACAAACGAACTCTAGATGCATGTGTCAACCCTGTGCATCCGGCTTTATGTGGGTACTGGGAATCAAACTTGGTTCCTTCTGCTTTGCAGACAAGTGCTTCAGAAGCTGAGCCATCTCTCCAGCTCCCCATACGGCTTTTATAAAATTACTCTGACATTGCCTTTTTAGGCTAGAAATAATATTTAGAAAAGTTTAACGTTTATATAATTGAAGTGAGAAAATATTCAATTATGGGCTAGAGAGATTGCTCAGTGGTTAAGGCACTTGCATGCATAACCTAACCACCCAGGTTCAATTCTCATACATATAGGGCCAGATGCAGAGGTTACAAAAGCATCCGAAGTTCCTTTGCAGTAGCTGGAGGCACCCCCATTCTCTCTGTCTGTCTCTCCCCCCCCCCATGCAAATACATAAAAAAATTTAAAAATATCAAATCAAGTTTACTAACAAAAATCTTAGTTTCAAAATGAAGTCATTACCTAGAATAATGTTAGTTCCAAATTCTTCTTAAAACAAGATATCTTTAATTTTTAAAAGCAAATATTGTATAGTAACTGCAAAAAAAAAAAAAAAAACTCAAGTAAAACAGAGTCATTTTATAGCCTATCGACAAGGAAGCTCAAAGTTTTTATGGTCCCAGCGTAGCTTTAACTGGGGAAATAATTAGACTTGATAACATGGTCCCACTGTGAAGAGTCCTTTCTAGAGTAACACAGTTATACCCAAAAGGCTCATCTACTCTAAGGTAACTGTCCCCATTTTGCTAAAGGTGGTATTTTAAATAGAGATTCCTCTCATCTTGAGAGATTTTTAATTCAGCAAGCTAGGGTTGTAACAGCTCAAATAAATCTTTATTTTCTTTCAAGCTCCCTTTAACAGTTCAGTTGTTTATCCAGGTGGAATCACTGATCATGTTAAGAATATAGTATTTTTTACCAGATATTCCATTCATGTCGGAGCTTTGTTGTTGCATTAGTTATGGAAACAAGGGTCAATCAAGTTATGTTTCTGAGCTTCATAATGTGTGTTAGAGATTGAGAGGAAATTAAACCACAATGATGTTTTAGCCACATCATGGGGCCAAAGGCATGTTTCATGTGGGATCATATGGGATCCTCAAGTTGTCTTCATGACGCCTTGTCAGGATGGTTGTTCACTGTGTAACTAAGAGATTTTGAGCGTCTCCACCCAGCTGGGCATTGTCCTTGGTACCTTATCTAACTGCTAGATCCAATAAGGTACAAAATTTCCTCTGTGTTGCATCTGAAAGCCTCCAGCCGGCAAGTTTCAAGCCCATGATCTCTGATTAACCTGCCCTTCATTGCTGACTTCTGGGACTAGTTTCTATGTGGTTGCCTCACTGGACATGGCGTCCCTCTTGGTCATTTAGTTATATCACATTAGTCGTCTCCAGTCAGCTCCTGAAACTTCCCAGGCCATATCAGGTTCTTAGAATTCCACTTTTGATATAAATCCTAGAATTCTGGTTCCTTGAAAGAAGTCAGGTAGCCAACATTCTTCAAGTTAAATATTATGTTGTAAACATATATGAAAATGAGCTTTGGTGATAGTATATGTGAATTTTCTAAGCTCCAAATCAGTTAGGTAAGAGCAGCTCTGGAATTTGCAGCCAGTGATGCAATTTGGTATCGCTTCCTTGAAAAATTCTAGCTACCTAGCAACAAAGAAAAAGGGAACTTAGAAGAAAGAACAAGAGAGGAAAGCTTCCTGAGCATTCAGCCAGACATGCTGTTCTACTTCAGAAGTAAACTGATTTCACTATACCTGTGAGAACCTGTCCTCACCTTGTTGTACTGTACCTGTGAGAACCTGTCATCATCATGAAGAATCCTTTTGTCTTCTCAGATAGCAGCCTAGTCCTCTCCTCTATGTAGCCTCTAGTCTAAAATGACAGGCTCGCTGTCCTGATTACCACCTCCATTCCTGCCCACTGAGTTCACACCAGATTATTTGGCTTTGCTCTATCTAGTAAATTTTCCAAGTCACTGTTTGGTTGTTCTTTTCAGAGAACATAGCGAGGCCTGACAATCTGAGAGAAAGGATGTAGAATAAAAGAAATCATTTTCTTTTCCTATCCTGATACAAATATCAGTTTTAATAATCAATATATTTTCCCTGGCTATGTCTTCTTATTAAATTTGCCTATCAGTTTAACACTAAATGCAGCCTAGGCAGATCCTGGGGTAAGAAAATGCTTATGAATAAATAAATTATTTTAGGTTTATTGAAACCAATAAAGCAATTATGAGGAGGTCTCATTTATAGTGTACGTTGGAATGTCATTTCTCATACTTTTTATGTGTTAGAAAAAAGTCATGATTTTCAATTACAGGTCATTGTAAGTATAAGAAATTAACAGCAATAAATATATCCATATACTTGTGGGTGATTTTTATTGATTACCTTATTCCCTTTTCCATCTTAAGTGATTGACTTAATGAAGTTTTTCCAGGACACAAGCACCATTGTTTATGAGACTAAATTTCTCTTTGACACTACCAACATCAGAAGCTAAGTTCCAAAGATCTTGACAAGTGGAAAGAAGAGGCAAAGAGAATGAAGAATTGGAAACAGGAGGTTAGGGGGAAGTACAGATCACTGTCACCTAGCTGGCCAGGGCTTGGTTCTGCAAGACAGTGGGAATCCTTGCTGATAGGATATGCCTGGCCCACACTAGTCTATGAACATGTCTACGGATGACAGCTTCTCGTAGGAAAGAATTAAGTCTATGAGAAACTGTTAGGGAATAGACTGATAATTGAGTCTAGAATGAATACCAGACATGTTCTGTTTTTTTTTCAGTATCAATCTTATTTGTTTAAGTTGCCTTACAGTCATATAGGTATTGTTTATTCTGACATTTTCAAATTCAATGAGTTTTAGGATTTTTGAAAATGGGCTGAGATTCTAAAATTTGAGAATATAACATGATCATTTTCTCCCTTAGGAAGAAAATGTCTTCCTTGGCTTGTGGTAGTTGAAGCAAAGCTGGTTTATCCATACATAAGTTTCTCTATGTTTAAATGGTCTCCATGTTTCTTTTCGACTCATTTTCAAAGGGAGGGGAAAAGCATGTTTAGTTGCTTAATATTTCTGTATATCTTAAAGAATCCTTCGTATTTATCATCAGAGACACACCAAAGTACATTAGAAGTAATGCAAGCCAGCTGGTGCTTTGGAAGCCAAAATCAGTTGATGGTTTAATAGTAAAAACCATCTCTTTGTTAACATATTCTGGAGCACATCACTAAGGAATGCATGGCCTCTTTCTACGATTTTCAGAAAAGAACTGTCTCATTAGCTCCTTCCTCAGGTTTCTGAATATTTCTAGGATATGCAGGATTGATCTGGTTTCTTTTCAGAGTGCTTCCAGAGCTGTCTAACCATGTTTTAGGCATCAGTGAAATTCATAGTTAATTTGGATTTGTGGATTCTCCCAATCTGCTTACTGAGACATGATCATAGTTGAAAAACTTGAATGAGGCTAGAAAAACCTTCTTGTCTGGGACATGCGCTGGGCCTAACCTGTGCCAGGCATTCTGGGACAAGAACTGGTGATAAAATAAATCAGAAAGGCTAATAGTTATTTGATGTTTTGCATTGCTTCCTTCTATGCAAACATTCTGATCAAATTCCAAGTCAGGAATTCATTCACCAAGAAAGAGCAAAGCAAAGCAAAGCAATTCAACACACAGGCCAGGAATTTACCTGCATCCACTAACTATTCCAATACTCCACGTTTATTTCTTATTTATATCTCTCTACGCATACTACCCATACTCCATTGAAAGACCGAAGTTTAAAGAGCTCAGTCTAACCACTTTCACACTTCACCAGGATAATTTGCAGAGAATTGCAAAATAAAACATCTCATTAGCGGGTGTAGTGATTCAGCCTTGTGTCCATTACAGCGATGGGAGCTCAGTTCTGAAGCCTCCACATGAGACATTGTGAGAGGTTACTACCTGAGGCATAAGGAAAGGTGCGGAAAGCAAGAGGTCAATGTTGACTTTATACTAGATACACAAATCTATCTTTCAAGGAAGGCATTGTTCGAAAGGAAAAAATATATTGTCATGGGTACAGATATTGAGAGCAAGTGAAAAATTTCCCAGAATTCTTGTTGTTGTTTGTTTGTTTGTTTCCTGGAGGTAACTCTTGGACTGAAATGCTTGTGTCTAAAAGGGTTTACCTGCAGAAGAATTCCAGTGGGAAAATTTTACAAGCACTAAACTCAGTTATCTCATTTCATCGTCTCCACAACCCTGAGGAAGTGGTTACTCTTCACTTCTTACCCATGTATAAACTGAAAGGCAGAGCAGTTAAGATGCCGATTTGGAACTGTTTTAAGACTCCTGAAGTGGAGGGTTTATGCTTTCTCTCTGCTGCATGGAGAAAGCTGTAGAAGAAGGAGGTGATGCGAGGAGTAAAATGCTGAAAGACAACCCGCCGTCATCTGCAGCATCATTCTGTTCCTGAGGTGGGAGGATAGTCAGAGGATGGAAGGGAAAAGCAGGACTTCTGAGCATGCAGAGGTTTGCCATGGAAATCTGTCTTTTTTTTTTGTGAGCTTGGCCTTTCCTCCAAGGAGAGGGCGCTAAACCTCCCAGAAATCCAATGATGCATCCAGGTTCTGATGACCAGGGACATCTTTGAACAGGGAAAAATGAACAAAACCCTACAAGCAAAGGAAAAAGATGAGTCACTCTAACGTGATGATTTCCATTGGCACAGCTGGGGACAGCCATGGTTCTCGCCAACATCCGCTGACGTCTCTCTGTGCCAATCCCCCAAAATAGAAACCCCTGAGAAAAAACAGGAGCATCCCTCAGAAACACGAGAAGTTTGTCTGGGGTTTGGTTACATGTAAAGACTGGCTTCTGCTGGCTTCGCCCTGAGCCGACTTCCCATCATCCCTCCTGCCTGCATCTCTGAGTCAGTCACTCAGCAGCCAGTCTTGGGCTTCGGGTGAGTTTTCTCTTAGAAGGGCTTTAGTATCTCTCTATTACTTTGACACTATTTTACTTCCAATTGTTCCAAGAATTTGAAACTCATGGTGACTGTATATATGTATGACACACATGTATGTATGCAGTGTGCAATAATTAAATCAGGGTACTCGGTACTCCATCACCTTCAAGATATACCATTACTGCTGAGAACAGTCAAAAGCCTCTAGTCGTAATTTAGAAACATATGATGAATTGTTTTTACATATGATGAATTGTTTTAGTCTAGTATTAAGATCTATGAGTATGAAATTCATATATGCACAAGTAATACCATTTTCCAGCTTGTCCATCCCAAATATTTTTATTTCATTTACATAAATAGACTTTCCAGAGAGTAAAAACTGATCATCTCCTCCAAATTAATTTTCTCACCAAAGGTAAAATCCCAAGCAGAGATGATGACACTGTTTCAAGTGACATTTCCTAAGTTGCTTGCTTCCTTGCTGTGCAAAACATAGTTACGCATGAAATAAAGTAAAAAAAAAATTAAACAGCAGTTAGTGGTTGGATGTTATTTCCAGTTTGGAACCACTGTCCGGGCAGCTCTAGAAAACTCTGCCCTCTGTTATTACAAAATAACAGTTGGTGGATGGTGCAGAGAAAACACAACTGAATTTTCTTTTAACTTCAAATACAGAAGCTTGTGTATCTATCATTACCACCACAATACAATACATTCTGGTGAAGGTCATCGTAACTTTAGAGGGGTTATTTCCATCCACGTCTCTCATCCTTTCAAAATTGTTATGCCCAGACCAGGCTGAGGCCAAATGCTCTGCTAAAGAAAACACATTATGTTGTAGTGGACCAATTAGAGACAATGAGCTAGAACCGAAAGGTCAGTGCGTGGCCCCAAGACCAAATCAAGGTTTTGTCACCAATTGCCTATACAGTAGCACCACACAAGCTCTGTTCTCTCCTTCTATTCTGCTTTGGTGTCTAGACCTGCCTTTTCATATAGACTCTTCTTTATCCACAGCAAACATTAGTAGTCCTTGTTAAGACCTATGGAGTCTGTCTAGCAAAAATAAAGTTAGCCCTCTTCTTCAGAGAACTTTGTCTTTCCTTTCTTGTGCTATTATTGTTGAACATGATGGCAAAAATATCATGGCAGTGCAAGTGGTAATGGTTATTAAAAGTTAACAACATGGTAGGTTGTATTTTAATTTAAACCAGACCATATAACAATGGTACATGCTATTGATTAGATATTTTGGTTGTGTTTTAGTTATATAGCTAAATGAACTACCTTATGGGAATTTATAATTGTAGGATCTGAATTTAAATAATCACCACATCCATCAACGTTAGCTGCTAGTCAAGCATTAATTGATGCATGAGACAACTCTCTTTGGGAGAACCACATGTCAGAATGCTTGGGCATATGGGGGTCGTGTCTGTTTTAAACAGACACTAAAGAGTGCATCAACACAATATGTAATGCCAAAAGAGATGGCCAATACATCAGAAAGTTGCTCCAGGTGACTGCCTTTCTTGGCTTATCATCTTCCAAGAAGACCCAAGGACACTAACATTTTCCAATGGCTGTATCTTCATAATTTGTGCTTGTTACAAATGTATTTCTTGGATAAAAGATTAATGAGCAATGAGTGTGTTGAGTGAGGGGAACAGTTCAAAGAGCTCATCACTGGATGATTTGTCTTCATCTAATATTTCGTAGAAGTTGGAGGGCATGACCTGGAGTCACTCTTACTAAATGGGTTACCACCCTTGATGAGGCTCAGCTGTGCAGAGACATGGAGTTTGCATCAGTATTCCAAAGGCCTCGAGGGTTCTTCTGGGTTTCAGATGGAAAAGTCAATCATCCTTTTTTTATTTTTTCTCTTTCTCTGAAATGAATAAAAGACACCAAAGAGAAGATGAAACAGAAAGGGTCATGCTATCAGGACTGAGGTTATGGAACACCTATAACTCCAAATTGCAATGCATAAAAAGAGCACTGCCAGGAGAAATGAAGGGGAAAACAGTGAGAAAGGACACTTGCTTGTCAAGATGTTGGGCCAGAATGGTGTGAGCACACTTCCCATTGTTTGGGATGAGACAGGAAGCATGACTTTTGAGAGCCTCTCTCAATCCAATATGACTTTGCAATGTCAGGTAACAGTGGTGAGAACAAGGAATGCCTTCTTTGAAAAAGCAGGTGCCTGTTGTGGCCAGATGGTAAAAAAATGATTATATCACTTTGATGCTTTCTCAATCCCCCTCTCTCTCTCCCTCTCTCCCTCTCTCTCTCTCTCACACACACACACTTCTTTATCATGAACCATCAATTTTATTGGAAGCAGAAATTTTCTGTGCTCCTGGCTACGAAGAAAGTACCTGTAGACAGATTCTCAAGCTCTCTGCTACTCAAATTCTTCATCCACAGCTTCCTCTCAGTGGCCCTTCTCCATACAATCCATCCTTGTTTGGAAAAGCAGTACAAAATAGTGGTCTTATACTGGCTTCCCTAGTGTATGTAAAACAAAACAGTAATGAGCTGGGGAGATCGCTCATTGGTTTAAAATGCTTGCTGTACAAGCCTGAAAACTGGGGTTCAGATGCCCAGGACCCATATAAAGCATGATGTAAGCAGCACCAATGTCTGTAACTCCATCGAGTCTACAGGAAGGAGAGACAGGGTCAGGAGGCTCCTGAAACCCCAGTTTCTGCTAGGCTGGCATTACCTGTAGCAAACAAGAGAGACACTTTCTCAAACAAGGTAGAAGGTAAGAACCAACACCCTCCCTGAGGTTGTTCTCTGACATCTACATGCATGCTATGTGTACCCATACTTACATAGATGCACATGCAAAAACAATGAAACGAATCTGTTATCTGTATATAGTAATTTAAAGAAAATAATAAATTGATCCTCACAACAAAAAGATGAAGAACTCCACAAAAAGCAGTGTACTTTGAAGGAGAAGAAAGTTTTGCCAAACTTTAAAAAGAATTCCAGTTTGCCCACTGAGGAGGGCTCCTAGTGAGCTGGAGTCAGGGAGGAGGGAAATGGGGGCACCACCACAAGATTTGCTCATACAATGTATCTAATTATTGACAATAAGGATGTCTAAAAATTTAATATAAAGAAATGTTAGCTGACCATGGGAGCACAGACTTTTAACCCCAGCACTTGGGAGGCAGAGGCTGGAGGATCACTGTGAGTTTGAGGCTAGCCTGAGACTACAGAGTCAGTTCCAGATCAGCCTGAGCTAGGGTGAGACCCTGCTTCAAATAAAACAAAACAAAATACAGCAAAGAGCAAAAGAAATGTGTCATTTATGAGAGAGAAGCCTACTGTGGATCACTCAAAGGTTAGAAAATCAAATTAGCAAAACACACACACACACACACACACACACACACACACACACACGTGTGAAGAGATGATAGAACCATCAAAAGGAGAAAGGAGAGAATAGAAAAATACTGTTGAACCAAATAGTATTAAGGATAGGCTAGAAAACCCTGAACATAATAAAATCCCTAAATGAATTAAAAGGATTAATAGGAGGATAGAGCTGATAACTAGTAAAAAGAAAATTGGTGTACCTGAAGAAAAATATAGGAGGTATGAATCAGGAGGCAAGTTCAGCGAAATACTATCTGAAAATAATCTACAGTCTAAGAAACTGAATATCTTTCACTTTGGCCCTCCAGCCTCTGAATAGCTCATGTACACAGATATATCCTCTTCACAGTGTCGGTCTGGGTGTGGGGAAATGATCATCTCTAAGGAATCTTTCTTGATTTCAGGCAAGAGTGATGATATGGGATTCACCAGTCAGTCACACCATGTCGCATTCTGATCTGACCCAAGGGAATGTGTTGGCATGGGAAGGGTTGCAGGAACTCTGTTTCTGGCAGAGGCAGCAAGAAGGTCAGGTTTCTGGTACTGCTACTTGAGTGGAGTCTAGAAGTGGTGGTGGTGAAAATTGTAGTGTCTAGTGTTCCGTAGCAACAACTATAGTTTCTTTTTTCGTTTGTTTGAATTTGTTTTTATTTTTAGGCTTCAGGTGCCCAGAGTGAATTATGCTTCTAAGACTATAATGATTGGTTCATATATGAACAATTCTTTTTAAATTGTGCATTCTTCTCTTTATCTCCAAAATTATTTTTTCTATTAATGCAAGTAACATTGTATCTATGTCTATATCTGCAAGGTGTGTAACCTTAAGAAATTACATACACCCATCCTATCCTGTCTACTTAGTTTCAGTTGGCTGTATGTAATTTTAATTAACAAAATGCGTTTGCATTGCAGACATCATCCTGCCTCAGTTTATTGTGTCTATGTTGACTT
>PVHP010018774.1:0-20417 GCA_004024765.1 Zapus hudsonius
ATATATATATACAACAATATGCTCAGTATCATAGGATCTTAGATAAAGCCATTGAATCCATGATGACATTTCCTCTTATGCATTAGTTATTCTCCCCCCATGACTCTTAAATTCTTTCAGCCCCCTCTTCCGCAAATTTCCCTGAGTCATAGTAGGTGAGTTTATATTTTGCATAGTTATTAGGTTTTTAAGAGTCTGTAGATTTGTATTTTGGACAATTTTGGTCACCCTCGGTACCTCTCTCCATTGTCCTTCCCCAGGTTATCTGCCTTGCTGTGAGAATAGCTCTTTTGCTCATCATCTCACTTCCTTAGAGGTTGCATTAGGGCTGTAAATGGCGAGTTTTAGGTGCATTGTCTCCTGCTTAGGTGTTCCCTGTCAAATCAGGTCCCTTTGGTGGAGTTCGTTTGTCCCCGGTTCTTGTAACTTTCTGAAAAATACAAGCAGAGTTTCCAGTGGAGAGTGAGCTCATTATTAGTCAATTGAGACAAATATTTCTAGGTTGGTGAGTATTTGGAGGGTGTAGCCTTTCTGAAGACCTATGGTTAGTGATGACTTCCCAATGTAGATGGGGTTCTTGGTCCCCCTTCATGGTTGCCATGGGTCCTCTTACCAGTCAGGGGTTCCCTGCCTTTGAGTGGATCTCAAAGCCAATTAGCCAGCTGTTGATTACCCACCTAGGTTGGGCGCCACTATTGCACAGATGGGCACTTCTTGACTTGTTTGTCTGTGCCATACAGCAGTGTGTTCTGCATTCTCAGGCCATTGGTTGGTGTAACTTGAAGATGCCTCCTGCTCAGTCAGGATATCGTTGGTCTGGTTCCCCTGGCAGCTAGTGCAACACCATCTGGCATCACCCAGGCTGCCCTTCTGGGAGCTGATTTCATTTCTGGGTTCAGCAGGGTCTTTCATTGTTGTGTGACATCAGTCTGTGGAATCTTCAGAAATAGGATCTTATATTTTGCCTATGGTGGATATTCAAGGGCTGTGACAAAAATTTGTCTTGTTTTAGGGATCTTGTGGGTCACTGATCAACAGCTCATTGCGGGAGGTAACCACTTACTGTATTGGGGAGCCAAAGGTCAGCGTCCTTTGTACCATCGGTAGGCTTACACCCGGGCCCCCCCTTGGGGCCCTATCTACCTCCAGAGCTTGTTGTACAGAAGATAGGATTCCATGGAATCAGATTATTGTTAGTTTAGGTATATGAACATCTCCCCCCTCTGTTGCTTCCACAACTGCCCATTTCCTTCTGACCCCTTTGCCATTCACCCGAGTCACTAGTCATATTTACTTACAGTTCAGTTTAACAGATTAAGGGCTGCAGATAAGGGAGAATATGTGGCGCTTGTCTCTCTGTTCTTGTGTGAGTCCACTAAGTATGATCTGTTCCAAATCCATCCATTTTTCTTTGAATTTTATTATGTAATTTTCCCTAATTGCTTTGGAAACTTGTTCCCCAGCTGGTGGCAATGTGGGAAAGTTATGGGGTCTTTGTGAGGTGGAGCCTTGTTGGAGGAGGTGTGTAACTGGGCTCAGGTTTAGGGTGAAAACATTCTGGCTTCAAGCCCAGTAGTCAAAATATTTCCTGTCTGATGCTATGGAGATGTGATGTTTGGCTGGCTATCTGCTGTGACTTTTTTTTAATGCTTTCTCTGCCGAGATGAAACTTTCTCAAACTATTTGTGAAATAAACATTCTATTCACAAGCTATTTCTAATCAGCTGTTTTGTCCCACAGAAAGAACATGACTAACAAATTTTGTTTGCTAAGACTGTGCTGCAAGGCTTTCTTCTTTCAACACAATTATTTACATAGTTACTTTAATACAATATAATAATTACATGAATACCTTTATTATGACATAATAATAGTATGCAGTAATTACCTCTGGTAATATGACATACATGATGAATTTTATGGTATCATTAACTCAAGATTAACATTAGTTAGTCTGAAATGTTTTTAAAATAAAAAGATAAAACCATATTTTTTTAGGGCTGGAGAGATGGCTCAGCAGTTAAGTTGCTTGCCTCCAGTGCCTAAGGCCCTAGGTTCAATTCCCCAGTACCCACATAAGCCAGACACACACGGTGGCGGCCCTGGCATTTCTCTCTCTCTCTCTCTCTCTCTCTCTCTCTCTCTCTCTCTCTCTCTCTCTTTCTCTCTCTCTCTTTCTCTCTCTCTCTCTGTGTCTCTCTCTGTGTGTATCTCTGCTTAAAATGAATAAATAGAATATTTTAAAAATAAAAAAAAACATTTTAGCATCTAAAGCTATCTTGAACTTATATTATTCACATCATCTTTCATAAAGTCAACATCAAGCAACATAGGAAGATGAAATCTTTCAATAGCAGATAATTGTGAAACAAGGATTTGTCCTGATTATAGAATGCAATGTACACTGAAGAAAATCTTGTATTGGAACATTAACCAAGAATACAAAAACACAATAACAAGTGCATGAAGCAAAGAAGGAAAAGGCAATCAATGGAAAACACAGTCTCACAGAATGATCAATTTCCCTTAGGTGGTACTTCATCCTAAGTGTTGTGTTCCTCTATGGTACGAGTCGCCATATCTGAGAGATATTTCAAAAATTTACACACTTGAAATATACTCCCTGTAAGCATTTTATACCTGTACAAAGTATGTGATATTTTTATTTTTTGGTTTCTTATTAAATTAAAATGAGCTATAATGAAAGTTAGGAGATAAGGCCATCTAACATTGCATTATTCCTACAAAATTTTTGTGCTAAACATTCAATATATGACCTTACTACCATTAAATACATTACTTACTTTTCACATCACAGTGACAAATTATTTTTAGAAAAGCAACTTAAGGGAGCATGAATGTATTCTGGCTCAAGGTTTGAGAGGGTCACCATTCATCATGGTGAAGAATGCAGAGTGAAGTGAAGGAATGCACAACACAGATTATTACATGTAGTAGAGAGAAGGCAATGAACTCTACATCTGGGACAAGGCGGCAGGTATAACTTTCAAAGACCTACTATACCTAGTGACATATCTCTGTCAGCCACGTCCTACCTCTGAAAGTTTCCCCAGCCTTCAAAATAACACCTGGAGCTGGAGAGCATGCCCTCAGAATGTGAGCCTTTGGGAGATATTTCAAACTCAAATCATAGCATATGATCATTCTATAATTGTGCTTATCTGCTTCTAAAAATAAAGGCATGATCAGGGATTTAACCCATTGATGAAAGTTTCTTAAACTATAATTAGAACGTCAGCAATATAGAACATTGGTCATCTTACTCTATGTCACTGTGAACTATGTGGACTTGAGCCCAAGAACCTTTCTCTTAAAAGGCAATGTAGAGATTTTCAACTCTGAAATGGGGCTAGCTATGTCAAGTATGTAGTGTCAGTCTACAAAGTAAAAGAGATATGATGACAATACCTAAGAAAATAGATGTTTAAGTGATAGAAAGATATGGATTTCTGAATTCTTCCTACTTAAAATTATCTTCTTTCAAAATTGGCTTATGGAAATGCACTAGTTTATTCCCCAAATCCACTCAGATACCAGTTTGACTACAGTCGTTATGTATGAAAATGTAGGTCTGTAATTCTAAAAAAAACTGTATGAAGATTTTTTAAAATTTATTTAAGAGAAAGACTGAAATAACCTCACAGTGAGACTGAATTAACCTCACGATGCTGATAGAGGACACCAAAAGGCAGCATTCTTCAGATGCACCACAAGAACGGAAGTGTAACGTTACAGCTTTATTTGGCACATTTTTGGCATCATTTCTCCACACACTATCTCTGCTGGGTACAGGGGCATGGCCCTATTACAATACCACAAGACACTTTCCTCACCCTGGGATGGACTCAAGTAGGTTTGGAGTGTGAGTGAAAGGGATATTGTCAGCCCTGAAATAAAATAATGAATCCCTTTTCCATGAATTTATCAAGGAGTTAAAAAAATCAACAGGTACCTTTCAAATTTGTATTTAATGTTTTTGCTCCTTTCATGATTTTTATTTGGTGTAATGTCATATAAAAATAATTACGACTTTTGATCATGATAATCCACAATAATAAACAAACTAGATGAAATTCTAATATGTTATAGCTAATATGTTTCAAATTGTATTACTTTAATAGAGTTAGTTTTACAGTAATTACTTCTGGTAATATGAGATAAATGGAGAATTTTCACAGTATCATTAACCAGCATTACTTGATTAAAAATTACTTTTCTTAGCCTGATTTGGGTAGTATTCATGACAAGATATACATAATTTTATTGCTCATTAAATACCTGCTTTGTACTGTTTTATCAAAATCTTTATGTTTAATACTTTATTAAAGATAAACACTATGTTATGCTAATATTTTAGGAACATCCTGAGAATTGAATATAGAAAATTTAACCAACATTTATTGATTTACTATTAAGTGTAAAATAACAAAACATAATAGGTAAACATCATGCCTTGGATTTGTTTTTAATTTTTAATTTTTGAACTACTAGTATCTTTATTATCATTAGTTTTTATAAAAACAAGTAACATTTTTAT
Source organism: Zapus hudsonius (assembly GCA_004024765.1). Classification (NCBI taxonomy): domain Eukaryota; kingdom Metazoa; phylum Chordata; class Mammalia; order Rodentia; family Dipodidae; genus Zapus; species Zapus hudsonius. Next base: position 4,559 of record PVHP010018774.1, read on the forward strand.
ATATTTTAAGCATACAACCTGTTTTGATATAAGTTGTTAGAGAAGGAGTTACATACATATATGGATACATATGTATACATCCATATATATATATATATATATATATATATATATATATATATATATATATATATATATATATATATATTTATATATATGTATATGGTTTCTCATGTATATAACATTCTTGTTTGGAAGGAGGAAGATGAAGGGAAGTTGAGGAGCAAGTGTCATGCTTTGGGGCCATCAGTCAGTCTGTAGTCAGGCGAATCCTGGAGATGGTGTTAGGAGCAAGCACATCTTTCTGAATCTGATCTAGTCTAATTCTCCTTCCCACTGTATTCAAGCATGTATCAGAATTCAGGAAGTTTTATAAAAACTGTGCTATATCTAGAAAATATCTACAACACCTGATGGTCACTACTGCAGACGATACCGGGCGCGTTCAGGGTGGTATGGCCGTAGACACTACTACAGATATGACTCTGGAAATGAAAATGAGGAATCTTTAAGTAGGCATGGTGGTGCATGCCTAAAATCCCAGCTCTAGAAAGGCTGAGACAGGAAGATCACAGATCAGAGGGTAGCCTGGGACACATAGCAAGATTTTGTCACAAACAAAGAACCCTCAACTAGGTAAAGTATGTCTATATTAATTAATAGGCTAAGTACTTAAAATGATTGTTGTGGACATTGTGGCTCATGTCTTTAATCCCAGAACTCAGGAGGCAGAATTAGCGGGTCACCCTGACATTACATAGTGAATTCCAGGTCATCCTGGGCTTGCGTGAGACTCTACCTTGTAAAACAAAACAAAACAAACAAAAAGGAATGATTGTCAAAATTCCACCTTGAATGAACACTGTGACATGCTGTTGAGTATTCTCATACTTTGTGTCACTGGAGGAAGATGGTTAACTTCACCAAAGCACTCTATGATGATGAACAGCCGCTGAGAAAGATTTCCCAGTGGGATTTATTTTGATGCTTAAATGGTCAACGGATGTTTCAAAATGAAAATTGTACTGGCATAATTTTAAATTTGAAGTTTCCCAACAATCATTTTGTAATCAATCATGTTATAGTATTTAGATGGCATGAGCAGTACAAATATACTAAAACACCACTAATATATGAAAACTATTTTGCATATAATATGGGACCATATGTAGTTCCATTAGCCTCAACATCCAGAATATCAATTGAGAATGAAATTTGACTCTACTTAGGGTCAGTATGATATCCTGAAATTGTTTCATATGGTGAATATGAATATTCTAGATAAAAGATTTCATTCTTTATGGCACAGGAGTCAAAAGGAACATCGGCACATTGCCTTTCAGTTTCATGTTGGTGATATACATGAGTCAGGTTAACACTCATGTCGGTGGGTTTCTGGCACAGCACAGAAACACTAAGGTCAGGAAATTCATGCCTTTGATTGTGCAGTAAGACAGTGTGTCTAAAGGTGGAGAAAGGAAGTGGAAGATGTTCATTAATGATAGGCAAAACATTCAGGCCCATTTAAAAAGAGAATCAACTCATGTTCACATATTCACAAGAGCCAACTGTGTGCTTTTTATCCTAAATTCATGTTCAGCAAGGCCATTTTAGCATCCTCAAAATAAACCATGCGAAGAGCATTTACATCAGGATAGCCAGTAAAATTAAGCATAGGGCTTTTGGTTTTCTTTACAGTGGATTGGCTAATAAACATTTGTCAGACTATCACTGTGGACTATGTCTGTTATTGACTTGTTCAAAAAACAGATGAGAGAGAGAGAGAAAATGAAGTGGAGAGAGGGAGAGAGAATTGAGAGGGGGAAGGAAGAGACAGAGAAAAGGATGCTAGACAAGTTCCTTGGTGAACATTGTATTAATTATTTTTTCATTGCTGTAACACACACAAGCCCAAAAGTAATTAATTGAAGGAAAGCATTTATCTTAGCTTGCAATTCTAGAGGGTAGAGTTTATTATGGCAGGAAAGGCATAGCAGGTAGTCTGGACAGTCAGTAAGCAAAGAGAGAACAGGACATGTGGCCTGGCTACAAAACTTTAAGACCTGCCCCCAGTAACCTGCTTTGTCCAACAGATCTGCATGCCCTAAAGGTTCCAGAACATTCCCAAACAGTACCACTTTTCTGTCTACCAGGTATTCAAATATATCTGCCTATGGGGGGGTATTTCACATTCTAGCCATAATAAATAGCTTTAATAGCTAGCACAAAATCTTGAATCTCAGCGTATTTCCAGGAATATTCTTTAGGCTAAATGAGATGGAAAAACCTGTTACAAAAAATGAATAGATGTTGAGAAAACAAAAGTATGTAGCAGTCCAAACTCAGAAAAGTCCTATGAAAAAGAAAGAGGAAACAACTGTGCTTAAAAACAGTCACTGAAACTCAGAGTTAGAACTGGAGTTTTTGAAACCCCTGAGGAGACTTTTGTAAAAATTCTGTCAAATCTGACCCTCAAAAAAAAAAAAAAAAAAACTCACAACATTAATACACACTTGTTATTATTGTTAAATTAATGGATATTGGTTCAGTAAAACTGATGAGCAAAAATTCAGCCTTATCCCAAATTGTATTAAGAATTAATCATTAATTAACAAAATAATCCGAGGAACTAAGATAATTCAATTTTGATTTTTTTCTTTTCATAACTCCCAAGGGCATAATAATCATTTGGAGATCTAGGTAAATCCCTACTGACTTATTCAAATCTTAACCATATATATTCCTCTAAGGGATCCCCACAGGGTTAAGAAACAGTTCAATTTTCTTCAGATCAACTGTGATGGTTTATGTTGATTATCACCTTCACAAGACCTAGAATCAGCTTTGGGAATGGCTGTGAGGGATTATATAGATTAGGCTAGCCTCTAGGCATGCCAGTTGAGGATTATTTAAATTGGTTTAATAGAAATAGCAAGACCCACACTAGCTGTGGGCAGCATCCTCCATGGCCTGGGGTCCAGAGTGAATAAAAAGGAGAAGGTGAGTTGAGAGAAAGCTTTCAGTGCTGTCTGTTCTCTGGTGTGGAGGAAACATGATGAGCTAGCCTCCCTCTTCTGCTGCAGAGCCTTCCCGTCAAGATGGGCTGTTACTGAAAGAAACCTTTTCCTTCTGTAATCTGGTTCTTATCAGATACATGGTCACAGCAACAATATAGCAACCATCAGAATATACCAAATAAAATGACTTTTGCTTCTTGGTTGATCATACTTCTAGCGTCTGAGAACCTCAAAAAGACTTAGAAATTTAATTAAACCTTATCTGCTTCAAAAAGAAAGATGAACTGTAACAGTTCACAGGACTACTAATGGAATTGTACAAAGAACTCAACACAAAGGCCAGCTTTCTTTTTCTTTCAATACATGGCCTTGAAGGTCCACTTGAACTTCTGAGTCCCTGTGGCTGGGCACATGTCGATAGTATCTTGCTGGTTTTCTATGCTACAGGTCAGTATTTTGTCACTTTATGAGTAGTGTAAGAAAATTAATTTCTAGGTATGACTTGGTTAAATTTCAAAGAATTTGAATCCTCATAAATTCTACAATGAGCCAATAAAGAAAATAAAACTTACATCTATTTGTCTTAGTTTTGGAATAAGGGGAACCTCTAATTAAATCCCAGTTCCTTACATTGCATGAATAAATGTAAATTCAATGTTTCAACATAGAAAACATAAAAAAGCCTGATATATGTGAAGCCTGTCTTTAATAGTGTTTAAAAAGGAGCTAAAAATCTCCCTGGGAGTTTTGGAAACATTTATCTTTCGGGGAGTTATTTAGCTTCACAAGTCTTTGTTGTTTAACAAGCTAGAGAAAATAGGTCAGCTAATGTTATATTAATCAGTAAATTAATATTTTAATTTGATTTTCTTTCTAGTTAAAAGGCTTGGAGCTTTTCCTTTTTTTATTTTTGGCTTCTTATTTCAGCACTAGTGTTAAGTGGTATCATTATCATATTGTACCTTGGGGTTGTGAGATAACAGGGTCCAGTGACAGCTCTATTCTTAGGGGGCTGGGAAGTTTATCATGCCACTTACACATCTAACAGGCTCTCCGTGTCTTCCAAATGGTGCTTTTCCATTCAGATTCTAAGCCATCCCTTTCACATCTGAACAGTTTTGCTTAGAAGAAATCCCATCTTTATTCTAATGGAAAAATCTTACATTACTTCAGCAATCAAAAAGTGGCACTCAGATACTATTTTCTAGTTTCTTGTAGCAACTGACATTTCAAGGGATATTTAGGTTCAAAGTATGGTGTAGCATTGAAAGTAAATAAAGTTCAACTGAAGTTATGCAGTAGAAAATTAGCAAAGTGGGGCTGGAGAGATGGCTCAGAGGTTAAGGCATTCGCCTCCAGTGCCTAAGGCCCTGGGTTCAATTTCCCAGGACCCACATAAGCCAGACCCACAAGGTGGTGGCCCTGGTGCACTTCTCCCCCCTTCTCTCTCTGCTTGAAAATGAATAAATAAAATATTAAAAAAATAAAATTAGCAAAGTGCAGGCATTATTTTATTTTTTAAAAATGAAACCCTCCTAAAACTCTCATCTTTTTTGTCTAGCAGATATTTGAAGAAACAATTTGGTATAACATTATTTCTATGATGATATTTATTTTCATAAGAGTCACATAAACTTCTGCGTTCTGCAGGAACTCAAGTTTGACATGATTAAGTGGAGACTTTGGCTGTAAAGTTCTGCACGAGGTCAGCTGAGGTCAGGGACAGAGAGTGGACTTTCATTGCAGTGGGTTCTCTTATCTTCCTGAAGCTTTGTACCTCTGTGTCTCAGCCTTTCTTTAGTTCAGCAGTGTTTAGCAAAAAGGGATGCTATTCAAATCTTCTGATGTTTGAAAATATAAAAAATTTATATAAAAATATAAGAATGCTGAAAGAAAATAACTAGAAAAATTAGACACAACCTAAAGCAGAAGTACAGAGACCCCTAAGTTCTCAACAATAAAACAGCCTTAATACTCACCAACCGAGACTCAGGGAACTGAGCCGAAGAGGGGGTGGAAAGATTGTGAGAGCCGTTGTGGGGGAGAATACCCAGAGTTACAGCCCCCCTAGAAACAACATACTAGGGCCAGCAGAACCAGGCTGACTCCTAGGCTATCCATGGTCCCCTGCCCCAAGGACTGATCCAAACTGCCCATGGAGGAGGATATTCAGCTGAGTGGTGATGGGGAAGAGGGGTATTGGGGAACTGGGGATAACAATTCATTGTTTGCCCATTAAATAATGTAATTCATTATAGATAATAAAAAAAAAGTCTATACCAATCCTCTCTGGTCAGTGAGATATCCTATCTGAACAACAGGTATGTGGTTTTACTGATGATATCACCTGAAGTTGCCCTCCAGCCTACATGTCCACAAGCACACACATGGACTCACACTTGTTCACATAGGTGTGCTCATATACAAATGAGATATATTTTTTTTAAAAAATCATTGAACACATAAGAAAACTAAAAAAATCAAGTCTCCATATGTGATGGTTTGAATAGATGTCCCCCAATAAAATTTATTATAATTGTGTTTATTATAATTGTGAATTGTCTCCAGCCTTCTGACTGGATGAGGTGTCACTTTGGCCTGGCCTCTTGGGGTCTGACCCTGAAGTATTTCTAAATTGGATGCAAAATTCTAGGGATACATATGCAAAAGAATAGCTGGAACTCAAGTCTGGCAATCCTGTTGTTATGTGAGTTACAGTGTTTACAGTTGCTTGCTTGCTTTGGAGGTGCTGGGCCTCTGTCTCTGCTTGGATCTATGAAAGGGGGCCAGCCTTTCCTTAACTTCCCCTGGATCTGTTACTTCAATAAATACTTCCCTCCGCAAAATTGTGCCTGGTTTGGAGATTCATTCCAGTGGCATGTGGCTGACTACAACACCATATTTTTCATATCTTAAAACAGAATGGAAAAATATCTCAGTAAATGTATAAAGAACAGAAGATGAACAAAAAGTCAAGTGCTCCATATTTTTGCTCATATGTGGTTTCTAACCATGTTAAACTGGAACATTAAGAAAATGCATCACTGAATACAGCATTTGTAAAAGGGAATGGAATGAATTGGGGGGTGATTAAATGGTGGGGGGATTGAAGAGTGGGGGGAATGGGAGGGCAGAGGGGAACTCATATAATAAACCTAACTAATAATGAATTGACACCATAAAACCTTAGCTTTTATTGAGTAAGCTTCTGAGGAAGGTGAGGGCATCACCTGGTAAGAGGGGCCATGAACAAAATGGGAGGAAGCCTAACCTCAAGAATAATTGGTCAGGCAGGCCTGTATCTCCCTGTCCTAGTCATTGGTTTCTTCCCACACTAAGATTTTGATCAAAGAGATCCATGAGGTCCCCAAAATGTGAAATACCTCTGTCAAAGCTCTTGAATAACTGCCCCAGGCCTAAGGTAAGACCCTATTGCTGAAGAAATCACAAAGTGTCATCAAACAACACCAAGAGATCCTGCTAGATCCAGAATGTTAACCAGCCTCTGAGATGGTAGCATGTGTAACACTGGAAGGTGCTGCATGAGTTGCCAGGGGAAGTTGGTCAATGATATTTGGAGAAATCAGAGACCACTGATATATAATATAGACAGTTGTCACAAGAATGCTGAACACATGCTGTATGGAAGAAACCAGCAAGTCAAGAAATGTTCATCTGTGCAATAGTATCACTAAACCTAGGAGGGTAATCAACAGCTTAATGATTGGCTAAGAGAACTGCTTAGTAATAAGGAATCCTTAACTGGAACTGGGATCCTCGGAATAATCCTTTGGGGACCAAGATCTCGGGCTTCTAGGGGAAATTACCACTACCAGAGAACTGCATTAGGAAATAGCCAAAATAGCAGTGTTGTCTCATTTAACCTATATTGATCTCACTCCGATGGAGATTCTGGTTGTATTTTTCAGGAGGCATTGAGAGAGCCAGAGACAACCCAAATCCACCAACAAGACATTGGGTGATGGCTGACATCCTGGCAGGAGACAAACCACCCCTGGCCTTCACACAGTGCCCAATGAAACCTAAGAGAAAGTGATGAGACAAACAGGAGACCAATCACCATAGGAAGTCTGATAACCCATAAAAGGTCAATGGAGACTGACACCAATGATACCCAACACAACCCAGGGCAAAGATCCAGAGATACTTAAGATCTCAACAACAAAGCAGACTCAAAACTCACCCACTATGACTCAGGAAACTGAGCGGAAGAGGGGGCTGAAAGAATGTAAGAGCCATGGTGGGGGAGAATATCCAGAAACATGGGTCCCCTCAGTAACAACACACAAAGGGGCAAGAAAAAATAATGAAGAATGAAAAACTTGCTACCTCTGGTGTAGTTCATACCCCCTATCCTATGGACAGATTCAGAATGCGCTCAGAGGAAGTACGCCAGTGGGTAGGGGAAAGAGAGGAGGGAAACAGGGACACAGTCCCAAGATTAGCCCACACAATGTATTAACATTCATAATAAACATATTTTTAAAAAATAAAAGAAATAGAAGATGGGGTAACAAAAATGAGTAAACAAAATGTCTACTAAAATGCCCAGGTTGATTTGAAAAGGAATAATCTCAAACTTTTAGGAAAACATCTACAGGTTTTCTAGTAACTAACACCTGATTAGGCACAGCTGAAAAGAAAGAAAATGGAACACGATAGCATATTGTGTCATACAAAAATGAAATTAACATATATGGATGCTAGAGTGATGAGGAACAGATATGACAGCGGAGAAGTAAAGGTTTTAAAATGAATCATTAATATAATTACAAACATCACAAAACAACCAGTATCACAACTACAGAGGGCAAGATGTGGAAAGATGACTAATACCAAATCATCCATTTGTAGATACTTACAGAGTAACTGTAAAAATATACACTTTAAGAGATTTTCAGTTTACTTTTTGACATTTTATACATGCATATTATACTGATCTTCTTCACACCCCGTTTCCCCCTGTTATCACCCTTGCACTGCTGCTAAAACCCTTCTTCCCCCCATCTTCCAATGGCTATATCTGAAAAACAGTATGAGTCCCTCCTCCCAAAGAAATAATTAACTATCATTAGTTCCTGAGGGAGAGTTGGGGCTTCATGAGCCTCTCCCATATTCATGACAAATGTTGATGGGTCCTATGATGTGCTGGTCTTATGCAACTCTCTAGGGCCTTACCCCACTCCTCCCTTTACCTGGACAGAAACTCTTTAAAATCACTCCTGTTTCCTTCCATTAATCTAATCAAATCTCTCTAAACCTTAAAAAAGATTTTATTCACCAAGGTTCCTTGGAAATGATCCCTTAAAAAGCAGCCTATTCCTTGGGAGCCACAGATTTAAGCATCTTAGAAAACTGAGAAGGAAACAGAACAGACTCATTGGTCAAGGAAGACGTTTGAAAGTGTGGACATGGAAGTTTAGAATCCAAAGATGATATGATTCAGTAACTAGAGCAACTCATAGCTCTGTACTCAAAAAACCAAGACGTTCAACAAGAGAAACACACATTAATGGAGGCTTAGAGCACTAGTCCAGGCCAGGAGACAGAAGTTGTGCTAGCATAGTGTTAGTTAGCTAGCTGACTCTCCCTAAGTCCTCTACATCAAGAGTTCAAAAATACATATCACACCTTGAAGAACAAAATACCCTTCCTGTGACTGACACTGGGAAGCCAATGGACACCACATGTGACCTCCCTGAAACATAAATGATAACTGACTTCCCACAGACAACCACCAGGCAAGAGGCCAGTTTTGTCTCTTTGGTTCCCACAGTGGCTCTTAGGCAAAGGGCTGCCTTTTCTTTCAAACTCTACCATGACTCTTTGATCTGTGTCAGCCTAATTTTGGCAATTTCCTGCAGCCCTACTATGAGGATTTCCTTTATCGTATTGGAATTCAAAGCAAAGTGAACTCTATAAGTGATGAGCAGTAAAAGGTCCTTTCATCCCACAGTTATCTGATTCCTATTTTTCCACCCACTGTAAGTTGTAGTTTGATCAATAAATGAGAACACACACAGACAAATTACTTAAAATATTTGTAATGCAAAGTTCCTAACAATAACTATGACTACTCTATTTAAGATTATGAACTTTGAGTAATATTCAAAACCTATTCAAACACTGTGTTTTGATCATTTTTGTTCTTAAGCAAGAGAGGCACTGCTGTGGTTGCCAACTTAAAAATACTATCTATTAAAGTTGATACTAACATCTTATTTCCTAAGAATAATATCCTGCTAGTTTCATTTGTGGTTCAGAAAAGCGTTTGACTCACTAAGGTTGAATGTCAGGTAATTTCATTTCATGTTCACTCTTAAGAAAGAAAATGGGTAGAAAGGTTGAGATGAAAAGTAGAGTGTGTGACCTCAGAAATGTATTTATAAGGTCTGACTACAGCAGCCAAAAATAATAACCATCGAACCTAGTGAATAATTTAGGGCCAATGAGCTAACAGTGATCTTTGCAATGGGATATTAATACGTAAATATTTTAGTCAGCTTTTTCACACCCTGCATAAAAATGTCGTGTATTTTATCTACAGCCTCACTCTAGGTGAAATTTCTGAAAGATTTTGTCTTCTCACTGAAGTTTTTATATACACATTCACACATTATAATTAAATGGTTTTACTACGCAAATACATTCAAGAAAAAAAGACTATATTTCCTAAAATATGCAGTGATGAGTCCTCAGGCTATGTTTCACTCTACACATCTGGGACACTGCTGGAACACAATTTTCTTCTTTTATCTGGGTCTCTGCTGTGATGGTGTCATTTATTGAAGACCAGATTTATTGGATTTTTTAAAACAATACTCAAATGAAAAGAATGATTACTGAAATTGTCAATATTTATGAGATTACAAATGTGTATTTACTAGTAATGTCCATAATACACAGGTAAATATTCAAGAAATTACAGCAACACACAAGCAAATATGGATTGCTATTTCTTTGTATTTCTTTGTTGCCAATAAGCCGAGCAATAACTTTGATTTCCAGGAAAAGTACTTATTTCTACCAATGTACTTAGTTGTTTGTGCTTGACAGTAAGATTATTTGCCCAGAATTTATTATAATCGATCTCTACCACCTTATATGAGCATGTGTAATGCAATCAGAAACAGTTGGAATGGGACAAATTCTGGAAGTTTTAAGCTTGAACAGTTTATTTCATATATCATTCATCCATTCTCTCACTCTAGACATGATGTCTCTTGGCTAATTGATAAACCCCTTACTCAAGTTGCAGTCATGAATGAATACATTGTATTGTTTTCCTTCTTGGTTGCAAGTGTCCAGGGACTTGTGCAGGAAGGTACCTACCAAATACTGAACTTAGTACTGCACTAAAGACCCATTCCAACTTGAAATGCTGAGGCCGAATAATGCCATGCCAAATACTGAAGGCATCAGCTGTCTGGTATTCCATTAGTCCTTGGTGGTCACTCTTCCCTCTCAGTCTCTCAAACCTTCTCACATTCACCAAAGCTCTCTGTTCCTCTGTTAGAGCCAAAGGATATACTGTGGGTGGTGTGCAGAGCTGTTTGGCAGTTGTGGGGAAATCAGGGGTTCTATTCAATCTACTCCTGAATAGATGTGTTATCACCATGTCTGTTCCTTGCTGCTGAGTGGCATCTGAGTTCAGGGAACTCTGAAAAATGTTTTATATTCTTAGAATTGCTCTAGAAGTCAAGGGCTAAGTTTCATTCTTTTTAGGATCTTCAAATATCCAAGGATGCCCTTTTCTTTCTTCTCTGAAAACTGGTCACTGGGGAGAGGTCAGGTGAGAGGCTCCTCACCCCTCACAGAGGCTCTGCCAGTTGTAAGTTTTGTTCTTCCCTTCAGGCAGTTCTTTCTCTCCAAACATGACAGCGTTTGGCTCATTTGAGGGTTTGTTTGGCTTTCCATTTACCCTATTTTCAATCTTGTCTTTTTAAATATCTTTCAGGCCTTAGCCTTTTGAAAGTTAAAAAAAACTATCGTAAGCTTTTGTAAACCAAAGTCTTTCCTCTCAAAGCTATAGTATCTCTTGAATTTCAAAGATTGTTTTTAAGTCCAAAATCAAATAAGTTGACTTCTGGCTTGTCTCTGGATGTCTGAGGCCTGCCTTTTTCTTCTCTACTAGGTCACTCTGCTGGTGATGACCACATCGCATGATCGCTGTTTCAGCTTCATGCTATTGGAAAATAGGTATCACCTCTAGTCAGATGGCAAATAAATCACGTATTATCTGGCTGAATTGGTTCTATGTGTCTTCTGTTCTGCTGGGCGATGGGATGTTATCTTAAGGAAAAGAGAAACATCTTCATTCTGCCCAGGCAACAGAGCCCAGCAGAGCACACACTCATTAGCAAGGGGATTGGGAAGAGCTCTCAGTGCACTCAGATCTTTGGGGGGTGTTATTCTAGGCTCTGTGGAAGCTGCGTTTATAGAGATAAAATACAAGGGGAAAAGCTTTAATAATAATATTTTGGGGAAGTAGCTAGGTCAAAGCAAGGTAAACTTGTTAACTATAATCCAAGCAGTTCACACAAGGTTATGATTCAGAACCTGTAAGTAATGTAAACTGCAAACTGTGTCCCATTGGAAACCTAAAGATTATAAATTATATTGAGAGTTCCAGAAGTAGGGAAATTTAGACAAATCCTAAAGATCAATGACTTGAATTCATTCAATAACAGCAGTCAAATATTTTAAATGTGGAAAAGAACACTATGTTCCTATCATCTCTTGTCATCTCCACTTTTTATAAAATTTGTAGAATTTTGACCCATTTGCCAGAACCCACCTGACAATGCATACAGATAAGAAAGACTTCTTTTCATTATCTTTTAATGTGTGTGTCACCAGTGTCTTGAATATTCACATCATTAAGAATTTATCTAATATGATAAGTAAGGGGTTCTGAAGCCAGATGTTAACAATATTTACAACAGTGTAGAGCCATGCACCTCATACATTTACCACACTCCCCTCATTTGCTGATGTACAATTAAAAAAATGAAATGAGCTATAGAACTGTCTCTTTGAGGATGTACTGCTAAGACAAATACTTAAACCAATAAATATAGAGATTCAAACAACTGATACAGAATTTTTATGTTATTGATTATTAATCCACTTTGCTCCAACAGTCCTGACTAAGATCAAAATCACTTTGTAAAACTCACTGTAACCCTGAGGAGGTAATAGCGCCAGAGCTCTGTGTTACTTGGAAAGCACATTTAAAAAGTGAAAGCAAATCAATAGTAATTATACAACCCAAAATGTATTATCTTTTCTTATTAAAACTGTAATTGCAAGAAATGGAGTGTGGATAGGGGGATTTTTAAAAGAACACAATAATCTATTAACTATATTTGTCAAAGGGATGTTATTTGACTCTTAATAAGACTTGGGCTGTGGAAATAAAATGGAAAACTTTAAAAATTAAAAACTGGAAATGTTATTTTGCAGCTGCTCTATTAGCTCTTTTAACTATTTAAGAACTAATAAAACATGTAAGCAGGATGTTAGTTATAGGATATGAGATGATCCATCAGAATGAACATCTATTGAGGACATATTAAGTACCTCCAGACAGTGGATTGCTATTGTGTTTCCTTCGTGAAAATTCCTAAACCTTCTATTTCTACATCCTTACCAGCATTGATTACAGTCAGTTGAATCAGGAGTTTATATTCATTCCCATACATTGGCTATTATTTTACTCAAGGGAGTATTCACATTTGCCTTATATTCCTGACATAAGTAAAACTCATTTCAAAATTCATACCACCGTTATAGTACTAGTGTATTTGCATGTTATTACTTCCTCTGCTAAATTATTTCCTAAGATGTTGACTATAAGATTCTTTCCTTAGCCGCAAAGTCATCATTTTGTATGGTGACAAGAATCTTACTTTAATGATAATCCAAAATAATTATTTCATATGCTGAATAAGTAATAAAATAAAAAATGAAACCTTGCATTTAAAAGAATTACATTATTTTGCATCTAAACATCAATGTCTATGGGACAGAAATGACGAATAGAGAAGCTATAGATGAAGAAATGGTATTCATTTAAAAGCATTTAGTGAGACAACCATAACCCCGATGATGAAACCACTCAATACTCTAGTCTTACTGCCAGGCCTAAAGTAATGTTGTGGACAAGACAGAGAGGGTGGGAAGGAAGTGTCCTCACCACATGGTGAGCAAAAGACAAGCACCCATGTTCCATTAATCACCGAGTACCTTCCTGAGAAGAGGTGATGTTAGCTGTTCTAATGATCTTTCTGCTAAACTGTTCTTAGTTTTTGTTGTTATATCTACCAGAGGTATCTTTTTCTCAGTCAAATACAAATATGTCAAGTGATTTGTGTGTCTAATTAAAGAATATTTTTATGGTTCCTAAACCAGATTTTTTTTTTTTTTTGCGTATTAGTGTGTGTGGCAGGGGATTTATGCACACGTGGAGTCCTGTGGTGAGGCACCATTGCCTGTGTGGGTATCCTCTTCCATCACTGTACCCCCACACAGATACCAAGTTGATGTTGTCTTTTTTTTGAGCCCCAGTGATTCTTTAACCTCTGCTCACCATAGGGTTAGGGTTACAGGCTTTGTCAGGCCAGGTTGTTTATGTGGGTCCTGGGGACTAAACTCCAGTGGCTTCTCAGGCCTTCATGGCTGCACTGGAAATGCTATTAGCCACTGACCCATTTCTCTCCAGTCTGAACTAGATTTTTTTTCTTTTAATGCCAAAGAGACACAATATGATAAAGAGATAGAAAAATTACTGCATGTGTCTGAGAGAATTTTTTTTCTTTATGTGTATATATTCTTCAGAAGATAAATACAATACTGTAATGTTCTGTGTGTGATTATGAATTAACCTGGTTCATACAAATAGTTGTACCATGGCCTTCTTTTTAATATGTGGTGCCATTTCCACAAATTATCAGATGGTATTAATGTTGTGAGTCTTCTAGTTTGCCAATCCAGTGTAGCAGATACTGTTTTCAGAAAGATATCTTGATGTTTCTCAAATGACTTCATTGGTATCTATTCTATTGTACTTACACTGTAACCTACATGAGCAAAAATGAGCACCTCTGTTTCATTAATGATGCCATATGTTATGAAATAATTATGTGCTTTGAATGTGAACTGACAAATGACAGCCACACATTTGTACTGAATGATCTTCATAAGCACAGTGCTGGCCTTCTCTTTCCCTTAAAACAAATTCTATTTCTTCATAGTCTGTTCCTGCTTTTCTGTTCTCAGTGGAATTAGTCGTTTTATTCTCCATAATAAGTTGGATAAATAATTATCTCTAAATTATTGTTAAGTAAACATTTAAGTAACCTAAGTGATTAAGTGGCTCTATCCTGGGAAATGGTTAAATAACACCAGAGAGGAGTATTTAGTCATTAATAGGATCAGTAGACTTAGATTTATTTTCATATATCATTTTAGAGAATATGTATTATTTTATACAAATATGTTAATTTTATTTCTCTTTACAATGTATGAGTATGATACCAATTGAATAATTAGAAAAGTAAATATTAGTATTCATAGACTTCTAAGGGACAATGGTTAAAGTTGTGGCAACATAAAATAAAATATAACCAATGTAATATCAACACAAATGGCCTACAGCATATTGTCAGTGCTGAGATAAAATTCAATGTGGGGATTAGGGAATTATCCTGCAAAAGGATGACAGAAGCAATTTATTTTTATTCAGCAATACTAAAAATATTCTTCTGTTAAGGTATATCATATCTCTATAGAAACTGGTTCAATACTCACATTTTACATTTATTTTATTTCATCTTATTACTTAATTTTATTTTTTTAGCTTTCCTCCATTATTCTTTTTTTTTTAAATTTTTTATTGTCCATAATGAGTTTAATTTTATTTTGAAGCAAAGACTTATTAGAGCTTAGGCTGACCACAAACTCACTCTGTAGCCTTAGCTAGCCTCAAATTCATGTCAATCCTCTTACCTCATCCTCTCAAATGCTGGGTTTAAAGACGTGCACCATGACACCAGGGACCTTTATCATTTTACATAGTAATAATAACATTTTTACTTATTTTTTAAAATTTACTTACTTTTAGATTGTAAGATATAATCGATGCTATCTGTGTAAAGTTTTGAGAAAAAAGTTTTATGAGTGAATATATATATATATATATATATATATATATATATATATATATATATATATATATATATATATATATATAGCTTAGTAAGTTTGAGTTTTTTTAAATGCTTCAGTGGTAAAGCATTCCATATAGATTCATAAAATTATCAGTTACTGAAAACTGAGTCTGAAAGTTACCCGAAATACTAACAAACCAGAACTGCAATATGATCCAGCAATCTCCCTATGGTGTATAGATTTGAAGGAAATTAAAACAGTATGTTGAAGAGATATCTATACTTCCATGTACAATGAAGTTTGATTCACAATAGACAAAAGATAGATTCAGCCAAAATACCCACTGATGTATGTGTATACTATGGAATAATGTTAACCCATAGGAAAGAAGGAAATCCATTACTATACAACAACATAGAACAATCTGGAGAACACTATGTTAAGTGAAAAAGATCAGCTCAGAAAAAACAAATATTGCATAAATATGTAAAATAGTTAATTTCATAGAATTTATGAGTGAAATAGAAGTTGGGGGAATAACAATGGAAGAAAATTCAGGCTAGACACAAGTTCAACAAGGTAGAAAAAAGACATTCAAGGCATACTGTAGAGCAATGTGATTCTGGTTAATTTATTATAATCTTGAAAGA
>PVHP010018774.1:20517-32820 GCA_004024765.1 Zapus hudsonius
AGTGAAACTGTTTGGAAGGTGTAGAACCTTTAGGAGGTGGAGACTTCCTGGAGGAAATGTGTTCCTGGAGGCAGGCCTTGAGGCCTTACAGCCCAGCCCTGCTTAATCTATTCCCTTGCTGATGATGTGAGGATGTGAGCTGAGCTGCTGCTGGTGCTATGCCTTCTCTGCCACAGTGGACACTTCCCCCTTGAAGCTATGAGCTGGAAGAAACTTTTCCTTCCATTTGATGCTTCTGATTGGGTACTTGTCTCAGCAACAAGAAAGTAACTGACAAATACAGTCATAATAAAACATTTAAGAAAGTGTTCTGGAAGCATGTTATAAAAACTTGGATTTGTGAAGGTGAAAGGGAGGGGGAAAAGGGATGTTGACTCATGTTTCGTATTTTTTTTTTTAGTTCTTAGAAGATTATTATTTCATTAGTAATTAGTAATTATAACAAAAGTCTGCCCATACTATAAATATTAACTCTCAGACCAAATAGATGCTGCTTAAAATTACTTTCTATATTAAATAGTTTAATTTTTAGAAGTCCAGTGTGCTATCTATTGCTCCAAAGAGTCTGAAGTTTAGTTTTTCTTTCTTAAAATTATTATTCAAAATCCTCACCATTATAAAATAACTCATATAATAATCATTCAAAAAACAAGTAAATTTTATTTGCACCATAACAAATAGTATAACTTTAAAGTCTTAAAAGTTAATATTCAAATTGTACAAGTAATCTAGAATGTGATTATTTGTAAAATTTGTATCTATGAAACATTTTTAAATATTTATAATCCAAATTTTCTAAGATACTATTATCTACTGCTGGTTACTGACCACTGAGGTTGGGGCCCAACCTGCAGTGAAGTTCTCTCGGTCTTTTGATCATGCACTGCCTTGTGCAAGTGAATTCCCAATAAATCAGTGCTGTCTGATTGGCTTGGAGAGGAACTATTGATTCTGAAATCCTTTATTCTTTCTGTCTAAATGAGGACACATGTGCTGACTTTGAATTCAAAGGTGGTAGAGAGCCAAAGTGGAATTAAGTGATATTTTAGGGTAGTACAATTATCTCCAATTCTTTTTTATTATGCTTACCAATGTGTATTTTGTACCAAATGCTAAGCCAATGAATCGGTGGTCCTTAAAAATATACTTTAAAAATATGCTGTATAGAAATCTTCTCATTTAAAAAATACCATAGAATTAATCAAAAGTTATCTCTGATCCCTCTAAAAATGTCTTCAGTTGTAATAGTGTAACAAGGACCATTTTAAAAGTAGGCTCAGTCTAGGGTGACATATGATCACCACCAGCTGCATCAAGCAGTTAAAAATAAGTTATTTGACCAGAACAGCAGAACAAAGCTGAAAATCTTCTGACACCTGATCCCTTCACCAGCTGTGGAGAGCTATCGAAAGGGCTCTCCTTCTAATGCATTTGTCAGAATGCTAATTGGAAAAATGACTTCATGTTATGAGTCATACGGTCACCTCTGTGGACCTCATTAGACTTAAATGAGCACACTCAAGTCCAGCGCAATCATTCAGATGCAGCCATATGTTGCTAAGGAAGATCTCTCAGCATTCAGGCTCCTGGCCAATTGTTGAGTGAAGAAATGGGAGAAAATTGAATTGAGATGTTAGTGGAAGGTATACTTATAAAGAATGTATACCTTCATGAAACTATGCAGATGTCTGCGACTGTAAATTACTAAGACAAAAATCTTAAGTCGGATGGCTGGAGAGATAGCTAAACGGTTAAGGTGCTTACCTGCAAAGGCTAAAGACTCAAGTTAGATTCCCCATTAACTGTGTGTAAAACTAGAGGCAAAGTAGTGCATGCATCTGGAGTTCATTTGAAGTGGCTGGAGGCCCTTTTGTGCCTGTTCTCTCTGTCTCTCTGTCTCTGTTTCTGTGTCTCTTTGCTTGCAAGTAAATAAATAATGTGAGACTGTGAAAGAGGTGGAAGGAATGGGGGTGGGAGGACTTGTACAATAAGCTAAACCAATAATAAATCAAAATTATAAAATCCTTACTTTCATACAATAAGCTCTTGATGAAGAAGTGGGCATCATCTGGTAAGAAGGGCTGTGAATGCAATGGGAGGAAACCAAACCCCATGAAAAATTGCTCAGGCCTGCATCTCCCTGTTCTAATCATTAGATCCTTCCCATACTGAGCTGTTGATCAAAGAGACCCACAAGGTCCCCAAAACAAGACAGGATTCTGTCAAAGCTTTTGAATACCCACCCCAGGCCAAAGGTAAGATTCTATTGCTGAAGAAACCACAGAAAGTCACCAAACTGCATCAAGAGACCCTGTGAGATCCAGAATGGTGACCAGCCCCCAAATGTTAGCATGTGCAGTGCTGGAAGTTGCTACATAAGCAGCCAGGGGAAATTGGTCAATAATATTTGGAGAAAGTAGAGACCACTGAAATACAATGCAGACTGTTGCCATGAGAAGGCTGAACATACTGCCTCCTGGGAGAGATTGGAGAGCCAAGACGTGATCACTTGGACAATGGAGGCATAATCGACAGCATTCAACTTGGCCAAGAAATCCTCTCAGTGACAGGGAACCCTTAAGTGGAATTGGAACTTGGGGAAAATTCCTATGGGAACCAAAAACTTGGGCTCCAAGGAGAACTTCCCATTACCAGAGAACTACAGAGAGGTTAATCCCAATAGAATCTTGCCAAATTAGAAATGTGTGTCTCATTTAACCTATACTGATCTCACTCTTCAAAGGAGATTCTATTTGTATTTTTCAGAAGGCACTGAGAGAGTCATGGTCATTCTAACTTCACCAACAAGCCACAAGCCAATGGCTGACATCCTGGCAAGAGATGAATCATCTCAGGCCTATCATGTAGGCCCCAAATGATCCCTTTGAGAGGGTGGCAGGATAAGCAAGAGACCTATAACAGCAAATCAGTCAAGCAAGATAGACACCAATTTCCAACACAACCCAAAGCAGAAATACTGTGACCCTTAATATCTCAACAATAAAACAGACTTAAAACTCACCGACCATGACTCAGGGACCTGTGCACAAGAGGGGGAGGAAAGACTGTAAGAGCCATGGTAGGGAGAATATCCATAGACATTGCCCCCTCAGCAACAACACACAAAGGGGGGGGGAACATCGCTGCCTCCTGTGCTATTCATAACCCTGTACCCCATAGACTGATCCAGTATACCCACTGAGGAGGATACCCAGTGGATTGGGGACAGGGAGAAGGGAAATGGGCTTAGCTACACAATATCTGCTCATACAATGTATCTAATTTTGGATAATAAAGATATCAGTAATAAAGCAATTAAAAAATAAAAATCTTAAGTCAAAATCTGGTGCAGTGGGAAGTAGAAAGTTTACAAATGAGGTCTCCTGTGCTCACAGTTTTGAAGACTAACTTCAACCAAAGGAAAGCTATGAAGAATGTCCAATGATATCACACTATGAACTCCTATAGGAAAGTGTGGGAGTCATTGATCAGCTGTATTGCATTCGGTGAGAGATGGGAGATGAATGAATGGGGAAACTTCTTAGGACAGGAAAAGCTTGCCTTAGGACTGCCATGATGGAGACAGATTTTTAAAGCACTGCTGTCGTAGACAGCTAAGAAGGAAGCAGATGTGAGCAGATGCTCACAGGAGCAGATACTGCTGGGAGTAAGGGGACAGCAGAGATGATTATGACTATCTCAGACAGCATGTGTGAAGCTTAAACCAGAAGAATGAAGCTGAGGGTGGTCTTGGAAAACACCCGATGAAGCTCAGTAAGTAACTGCAAATAACCAAGTATTTTGGTGACAATGGATGGTATCCAAATGCATAGTGACTAGTTTTTTTAAAAATAATTTCTCAGATAATAATTATACTTACGATGTTATTCTTGATGTACACATATACCAGGCAAAAAGTTCCGTATCATTAAGTCAATTAATGATTCATTAGGATCTTTGTTACGAGAGGAAAATATACACTTAGGTTTGTCTTCCCATAATTTCTTTTTTTTAATTCAAATGCAGATTACCTTCTCATGTATCTTTGTGTGTGTGTGACAGAGATAATAAATGATGCCCCAAAACACATGCATATGTGTGTGCATGCCTCCCTAGCAAGAACCTCACTAGCAGAATTACAAGCAGGTGACCACACCTGCACATTTCACATGAATGTCAAGTGTCCAAACTCAGACTCTCAGGCTTATGTGACAATAATGTGACCCACTTAGCCATCTCCCCAGCCCACAAAGCACATCTTTATTCTACGGGGTAGCTCAATGATTTGCTTTGCTAAAAAAGAACAACACAAACAAATGAAAAAAAATTCTAAAAAAATCTGCTAGCCTGGAGAAGGGCTTGTACCTTGCTGTGTGTGGTTTTTGATTTGCCTGGCAGCTCAGTAACGTCTTTCTATCTTGGTAGCTGAAACTGGTCTGCAGTTTTCCAGTCCTTGCACTGACAGCTTTGCTGGGTCTGGCTCAGTAACTTCAACCCTATTTTCAGAAGTTGATTCTGTGGCTATAACACGTGGAATTCTGGAAGAACAATGCCAGCTGAGCACACAGTGCTCCTCAGAGGGTCCTTTTCTTCTAAACTTTAATAATTACTACATCTTTCTTTGATTTGTTCAGCTCTAGGGAGTGTTTGTAGCTCCTCCTGCTACCTGCCATCATTTTGACACTTTTGAGATCTCTTCTTTATCTTTTTACTAGCTAACAATTATTTAATTGAAATTTCAAACAACTGGTGTGGTTTGCATGAGCTGAATGGGTCTCTGTGATACAGAAATTAGTCCCAAGAAAGCCACTGTAATGTGAGACTTTGGGGACAGGCCGTTTGATATTTTTCGCAATACTGGGGATTAAACTCTAGGCCTGGCATGTACTAGGCATGTACTCACTCTACCACTGAGCTGCATTCCAAGCTAAAGACAGGTTTATCAGTGTGCCTGGGCTTTTTTGAACATGGATTAAGGTTTTGGCCAGTGGGGAATGAACGGCCTCTATAATCTAAGGCTCAGGGAGCAAAGCATTACTCGTAGTGGACTTGCAGAAGTGTATATTGATTCCAGGAATTTGGGAGGGCTATGTAGCTGTTTGAGTTGATGATTAGTCAATATTAATAACTGTAAGGATCACAGCATGCAACACATTCTTCTGAGTTTTTAAAAAAGTATAACAAGCTTCAGTCCTTAATGTGTGTATCTGTATTCTCTGTATCTGGTACCATTTTCACTGTTTTTATTTCATGCGATTTAAATTGAAAGAATTACAATGCAGTTTTATATGACAAGGGATCATGTGGGATGTTTGATCTGTGATTGATGAAGCCTATTTTATTTTCCTAGTTTATGTAAAAGAAGTATGTGCCAAACCATTCATCAATACAATGATATCAAGCAGCAATTTACTATTCTGCATGTTGCGCTTGGCTGCTGGTTACTGTGGCTTCCTGTTTGTTCTCTGTGTGTGATCTCTCATGGTCCAAGTGACTGGAATTTGCATGGCCAGCTGTATACCAAGAATGTAAATGCACAAGCCTTGTGATCTATGGCCTCAGAAGTGATATAATGCCATTTCCACTGCATTCTCTGGGTATGTCATAAGGGCAACCCAGATTTCTGAGGCAAGAAATTGATTCTACTGTTCATGGATACAGTAGTAACTCACATTGAAAAAGGGACTGTTTATACATTATTGGGAATAATTTTTGTGATCGCATCAGCTACGAAGCTATCGTCTTCTCATGTTGAGGATTGACTGACACCTCTTTCCTTACATTTCCACCATTTCAGTGTTACTATTGCATCATCTCCTCACTTCTTTTCTTGGAATTACATTGTGCAGTGTCTTACTAAAATCATATCCTTTGATTTCTTTCAACATTCATGAATCTCTACCTCAGCCATGCCTTTCTCATAAATGCAAAACTTAATTCTGCAAATTCTCTAGTCAAAAGTTGCCCATATCTAAGAGTATTAGTGGACATAATTAATTAATTTGTCAACATAGGAATATTTACAAAGTGTTCCTTTTAAATTTTTATTTTTGAGAGAGAGACAGAGAGAGGAAGAGGCAGACAGAGAAAGACAGTGAGTGGTGGCATTCAGGGCCTTCTGCACTGTGCTGTTTGTGCATCTGGCTTGTCGTGGCTGCTGGGGAAGAAATCCTGGCTATCAGTCTTGGCAAAGCAAGCAGCTTTAACACTGAACCATTTCTCCAGCTCTGAAGTTTCTGTCTATACAGTTTCAAGCCTACCCTTGGTTTCATCTGAGAACTTCCAGTGGCAGTTTACACACAGGCCACGCTGGCTCATTTTCATTCACAGACAACTGTCTCTGTGCACCTCTCTATTCTGCCATCATTTACTCTTAAAACTTTCGGTAACTGCTTCACCCAACGTTTTTCCTTTCCCTTTTTGCATCGGTTTTTCAGTTCTTGTCTGATGAATGCCCTACTATTGTTTCCGTCTTGTGGTACAAATGGAGGAGCCAGACTGTATTAATTCCCTCTCCATTTCACTTCCCATTGTTATGATGAGGGACTTTTTTTCTGTTTTCTTTGAACACTTAGGTGCGAGGTCAGATTTTCTTACATTCTCTTCTCTTCTTCCTGCCCTACATAATCACCTCCATCAACCGATGGATATACTTCAATACATTGCATTGTTTAAAGCCCTAAACTGAAAAACATTCCTAGACCCATTTGTCTAAATTCTCCCTGGCTTCAGCTCATTTGTCTGCTCCTTAAAAGTCTTTTATATACAGACTCTGTCCATTGATTTTCCTTCATTCAAACCAGTGAGGCTTCCTGGTCCACTGTGCTAGTGAAATTGCTCCAATGATGTTATAAATTTCAATCTCTTATTTCACATCAATTAACAGATGCAGTCGGTTATTCACCCCTATTTGAAACTCGAAACATTTCTTTGTTTTCTGCTGTTTCATTCAGTCTTGGCTTTGTGTGACATTTAGAAAGTCAGACTTTGGTTCTCGTCTGACGCACTGGCTGCAACTTCAGTGTCTACCTTGATCTTCCTACTGATGTGAGTCATTTGAAATACAGCCTGCTGCTCTGCTCAGTTCTTGGGTAGCTGTATTCACTCACTACTGAGCTCACCAAGCCTCAAGGCTATAAATACTACCTCATGTCATTGTCTCTGCTCCCAAGAATACACCATCACTCCGAATTCTTCCTGAAGCTCAGGATGTATACAGTAACTACCTAGCAGACATAATTCATTCCAGCCTCCACCTTCCCAATTCACAAAACAGAACTTTGCTGCCTCTAGTTACTTAGGCCAAGTTTAGAAGCAATTCTAAAATTATATTTCCTTCCTATTCCATAAAACTCACCAAACACGGTAAGAAACTCTACTTGTTATTTTTAACATCTCTGACATCATATTCTGAAAGGTGTTCTACACATGTTTCTAGAGTCTGTCTTCTATATAGTAGTAAAAATATCTTTAAAAGTTATTCTTTAGAGCTGGAGCAATGGCTCCTCCATTTAGGTGCTTGCTTCCAAAGCCGGAAGGGCTAGGTTTGATCCCCTAGTATTAATATAAGGCCAGATTCACAAAGTGGAGCATGTTTTTCATTCAATATGAAGCTGGTTGTAGAATCTGTTTTTATTTTACAGATGACAGAGATGAAAATACAGCTGATTGCATACTATATGATGTGCCACCTCTACCACATCTGCTGGGGCTCAGAAGAAGCTTTAGAGGAAGCAGTGACAGGGATATGATCCTCACTGCTAGCTTGAAAACCAACTCCATGGTGATGGTGAGAGACACTGTGGCCAGTCAAAACCCAAAACCCATCAAAACAGAAATCCAGAGTCTACAGAGAATTTAACCCTAATTCAGACTGCTAACAGGCTTCCCATGGCTCAGGGACCATTGCAGAAGGGGGGACTCCTAAAATCTGACTGAGGCCTTCATGACCTGACAGTGAATACTAATAACTCCACTGAGTATTATATCCCTGGGAGCTCCCCCAGGGATACAGGAGTGGGGACGAGGGGATAATGAAAACCTAAAAATAAAAAGGGATATAAAAATAAAATAAAGGGAGAAAGAAAAAATTGCAAATGAACAACTTCTGCTATGCTAATATGAAGAAAATAAAATCGGTCATGTTCATCACCAAAGATGCAATGCTGTCCATAGAACATTAATTCATTTCATTAACATCCCTTTTCTAACGCGTTAAGGAATCCATAATTTGTTAACATAATGTGCTAAGCATATAGCTCCTTTAGCAGGGTTGGATGCATTTTATCAAAAAGCTGGGCTGTCTTCTGTAGTTTGGTTAGGTAGAACTTGTGCTAACTATTTTGAGAAGGTGAAACTACTAGTTCTATCTTGAATATAGACTCCAAAGGTATATAGACTCCTCAAGCCTCAAATTGTAAGGATACAAAACATGAATAGCGGATGGATAGCAAAGGGGTTTCTTGAATTGATTTGTTAACAAAAGATAAAGCAGTCATGGTAAACAGGGAGGCTCTGCTCTTGGGTGGTAAGGACATCTTGCTAGAGCTGTTAGCCTCGCTTATCAGGGACTGGGTCTGCATCTCCAACGCTTGTGACAACTTCAACAACTGAACAGCTGATATTGTGCAGTGCTTTCCAGTGCCAGCAATTATCAAATGCTTACAGCCACATGAATACAGGTAAAAGGCATGTCTGTAATGTTCTAGAAAAGAAAAGAAAGTAGCTTGAAGGCAATGATGGCTATAGAACAAGCTTGAACACATGAGTTCTAGGAGCACATCAAGTAGAATACAGAGACTTGGAGCTGGGGAGAAGGTTCAGATGGTAAAGGGTTACCTTCTAAGAATGATGATATCAAGGGATCCATAGCCACAGCCATTCAACCAACTCATGATAAGCCAAATGTGTTTGTGTTTTTCAGGATGCAACGAGAGAGCTGTGGCCCATCTAACCCTACCAATCCACCGTAGGCCGATGACCCAGATCCTGGCAAGAGAGGAGCCACCACAGTCATATCGTGGAGGATCCATAGGGAACCCAGCAGACAATGACAGATGAATAAGGGACCTATAACCACAGTCATTCAATCAACACAGGATAGGCCAATGAGACAGAAACCAAGGATTTGCAACACAAGGACCCCTAAACTCGCAACATTAAGACAGCCTTATTACTCACCCACCACGACTCAGGGAACTGAGCGGAAGAGGGGGTGGAAAGATTGTGAGAGCCGTGGTGGGGGAGATGGTCCAGAGGCATGGCACCCATCAGTAACAACACACTTGGGCCAGGAAGACCAGGCTGAGTACTAGGATATCCAGGATCCCTTGCGACAAGGACTAATACAGACAGCCCACAGAGGAGGATATCCAACTGATCAGGGAGGGGGAGGGGGGAATTGGAGAATTTGGGATAACAACTCATGGTTTGCCCACTAAATAATGTAACTCATTATGGACAATAAATTTATATTAAAAAAAAAAGAATGATGATATGAGTTCAACTCCAGGTGTTCACTACCCCAGGTGTTGGGGTAGTGAAGACAGGAGGATGGATCAAAATGTCTAGCCAACTTGGCAAATTTTAGTCCAATTTTAGTCAGTTGCAGGACACTGTGAACTCAATCTCCTCCCTGCTAACTAGCTGTCATAGTATTAGAAAGTACTCTTCAGGCTGCTAGGGGAGAAAACTCAACAATCAAAAAACCTAAAACAAAAACAAAAACTGCAAAAAGAGCTACAAGCCAGGCCAGCTAGGTAAGATATATCCAATGGTGTAGCAGTGGTATGACTTTTATGGGGGTAACCAACTGCTTCTGATTGAATTTGAGGCAGGCCAGCTTAACAGGGGGGAATTCATGACTGGTACTAAAAGCCTAGTCAAATGTCTATGACCGGGAAGGCCCTAGGGGGCAAAGCTAATACTGTTTGGCACATCAAATTGCCCTCTAAATATGTAAGTTTATACCCATAGATTATCACTGCTCTCACTTTTTTAACGTTTTTATTGGCTTAAAATTATATGTATTAACAGAACAATATTCTCAGTCATAGGCTCTTAGATATAGCCATTGAATCCATGATGACATTCCCTTTTATGCATTAGTTATTCTCCCCCAATGACTATTTCATTCTTTCCACCCCTCTTCCACAAGTTTCCCTGAGTCATAGTGGGTGACTTTAAATTTTGCATAGTTATTAGGTTTGTAAGAGTCTCTAAATTTGTGTTTTGGACAATTTTGGGCACCCTTGGTGCCTCTCTCCATTGACCTTCCTTAGGTTGTGGGAATAGATCTTTTGCTTCTTAGCAAAAGTGTTCTTAACACTTCCTTAGAGGTTGTGTTAGGGCTCTACATGGATCGTCTCCTGCTTCGTCAAATCAGGTCCCTTTGGTGGAGTTTGGTTGTCCTCAGTTCTCATTACTTTCTGAAAAATAGAGTCTCCAGTGGAGAGTGAGATTATTATTGGTCAATTGAGACAAATATTGCTAGGTTGGTGAGCATTTGGAGGTTGTAGCCTTTCTGAGAACCTATGGTTACTGAGAACTTCTCCAAGGAGATGGGGTTCTGGGTGCCCATCCAAGGTTGCCTTGGGTCCCTGTACCAGTGAGGGGTTCCCTGCCTCTGGGAGGATCTCATAGCCAATTAGGCAGCTATTGATTACCCTCTAGGTTGTGCACCACTATTGCACAGATGGGCACTTCTTGACTTGCTTGTCTGTGCCATATGGCAGTGTGTTCTGTACTCTCAGTCTTGTAGGTGTAACTTGAAGATGCCTCCTGCTGAAGCTTCTTTTTGCAGATGGCAGTGATGACTAGAAAAACTCAGAATTAATCAAAGTGCTGAGAAAAAGTGAAATTTGAGAGTTCAGCACTCAATAAGACATCTCTATCACACCCGCCAAGAACCACAGATCACTGCAGACAAGGTAAGGAAAAGAACATAAGAGCCAAAGGATAAAGAGAAGTACTTTAGAAAACTGTCCTCTATACACAAAGTGGTCCTTGAGTTTATGACCTCACAGCGGCTGTCATTACTTGCACAATATTGGGCCCATCAACATATGATCCTGGAAGATGTGTAATAGGGCCAAAAAAACCCTCATCAACATAGAAGGACTGGTAGGAAAAAAGAGACAGGATTGGTAGAAAGGAGAGGAGTAAAAGAAAGTATAGAAGGGGGTTATGATCAAAATTCATTACATACATGTATGGATATTTTCAATAAAAAAAGCCAAAAAAATCACAGAACACAGTGATCCTGAAAGTAGCTGATTTGAATTTGAGCAAAAATTTTTAAATTTTATTATTGTCTGTGAGTTTATTTTTAAAATAGAAATATGTGTAATTAATTGTTGAACTTGTCCGTTCAAATAGCAGGTGTGTATAACAGCTCCACTGAGATGTGGTTGCACATAAGTTTTATGTCTGAAACTGTAAATCAGCGCTGGAGAGCTGTCTCATTCAGCCATGTTTCTCCTTTCTCCTTATGGTGGCAGGAATCTTGAATAATAGACAAATGTTCTCATGTTAATTATATGTGTTTATACCTACAGTTTTATGGACATTTATAAGTTTAATGTAATTCTTTGGTCATCTTGAAATCTTTATACATAAATAATTTATAAATTTACCTAATAATTTTCTCTAAATATCTGGTATCACATTGTTAAATTTTATAATCAAAGGTATTTTAAAAATTAAGATGTGTTTCCAGGTGTGGTGGTGCATGCATTTAGTCCCAAAACTTGGGAGAAAGAGGTAGGAGAATCATCATGAGTTCAAGGCCACCCTGAAGCTACAAAGTGAATTCCAGGTTAGCATGGGATAGAGTGAAACCCTCCCTCAAAAAGCCAAAATAAATAAATCAGGATATGAACACTGCTCTATTTTTCTTTTCTTAGCATGTATTATTTCAAAAAATAATAGATTTCATTAGAACATTTTCAAACATGTATATAATGTACCAATATACTTCGACCATATTTACCCGTTTACCAAATTCTTCTTCTTTAATATGTCTTAGTTTTGTTATAAAAAATGCAAATTTATATTCTTGTAAAATCATGAGGTTTAAAAACATTTTCAAAAGTATTTGTTCTTTTGGGTGACTAGCATATGTGAAGGAATATTTTGATTTATAAATCTTTTTTTTTAATTTTTTAATATATATTTATTGTCCATAATGAGTTACATTATTTAGTGGGCAAACCATGCGTTGTTATCCCGAATTCCCCAATTCCCCCCCTCCCCATCCCTGATCAGTTGTATATCCTCCTCCGTGGGCTGTCTGTATTAGTCCTT
>PVHP010018775.1:8222-32755 GCA_004024765.1 Zapus hudsonius
CCATGCACAGGGTCATCTCTAGAAATGCAAGGTCCATGCACAGGGTCATCTCTAGAAATGCAAGGTCCATGCACAGGGTCATCTCTAGAAATGCAAGGTCCATGCACAGGGTCATCTCTAGAAATGCAAGGTCCATGCACAGGGTCATCTCTAGAAATGCAAGGTCCATGCACAGGGTTATATCTAGAAAGGCATGGTCCATGCACAGAGGAACCACATCCCTCTGTATCTTCCAGTAATGCAAACCTGGATGGCTGCTCCATGTGAACCTAATTATTTACCACATAGCAACTAACTGATTTACAGGACCATCCCAGGATAGGTCTTTCCAAATGTTCTAAATAGCCCTCTGCATTTATTGTGTAAAAGTCACAGACATAAAGTGATGGTAACATTACTTGGTCAGGTAGACCTGTCTTCTAACACATATTTCAAACAAAGCTTTTTAATTTAAGAGAATTGTTGGCTTGCATGCAGTTGTAAGATGTAATCCACAGAGAGCTCACCCTGTCTGCCATTTGCTCCCTGTCCTCCAGTGATGACATCTCAGTGAGACGGCGTGACGTCACAGCCAGGACATGATCATTGACACACTCCAAGGACTAGCAAACGGTGACTTGAGGAATGACTGGGTCCTCACGGCTGTCGCCTCATGTGTGGGCTTGTGTAGTGCCTCACTCTGAGCTCACGGGTAGTTGTATTAAGGTAATGAGGATGGTTGCATATTGCTGGAGCTGTATCTCAGTAGTAGAACACTTGAATAGCATGGGCAAGGGCCTGGATTCCGACCTCAGTACCATAAAAAAATCATCTTGAGAAATTATTCTAGAAAAATACAATTGAATGTATGAAAACATGCATAAGTTTATTATCACCCAGAAAATATATAGCAAAATAACAGTGTGATGCCATTTTTCATAGGATAGTAAAAGAGCACAAGACTGATAAGATTTAATGCATGTGTGTTGGGCATGGGGCAGGGATTCCCATATTCCTATTATTCTTATTAGAAACCTTAATTGATTTGGGGGGAGTTAATCTAGCAATAAAAGCATATATCCTTTGATCCCTCAATCTCAGTTTAGGGTTTTTATGGAAATAAAAATGGCAATACAGACATGAAAATTTTTATAGCAATATTGTTTGGTTCAGTGTCAAGAATGCACACACAAATACCTTGACATCCTGAATGTCAATCAATAGAAGAGCTGTTGAATTTATGATGGAAATCCAAACTGTGAAATATCATGCAGTTATTTAAACAGTTGAGTTGATCTAATTATATGCAGGAAGTTCCGGTATATTAAGTTTTTAAAAATCAACTTGTAAGGCCGGAGGGATGGCTCAGTGCATGGTAGTATATGTCATATGGTCTAGGTTGAGCCATGACTACACAATTGTATATATTTTTGTATAAGTTAATGAATAGAAAGAGTTGATGCATGATACCAAATAGGTAATTAGCATTGTTAGCACTGTTATAGGAAAAGATAGGAGTGAGGAAATAAATTATTGATTTTTTAATGCCTTTGAGTTGTTTCTCTAGTTACGACGAGTGTGCAATGTTTGGGGAGATTTAAAAACAAGTAAGTGATAAAGAAAAGAAGATAAGATCAAAGATGGTCTTCAAGC
The DNA here is from genome assembly GCA_004024765.1 of Zapus hudsonius. Classification (NCBI taxonomy): domain Eukaryota; kingdom Metazoa; phylum Chordata; class Mammalia; order Rodentia; family Dipodidae; genus Zapus; species Zapus hudsonius. Next base: position 9,855 of record PVHP010018775.1, read on the forward strand.
CCTGAGGAACAGGGTACTGAGGTAGACCTTCAGACACAGCACCTTGCTTGGAGAGGGAGTCCATGGGTGGCAGGAAAGATCAGACAACACCCTTTGCCTTTGGCTTCCTAAATCCTGCTGGTAGGGTAGGGGTGGGGGGCAAAGAACCAGTTGCAGGTCAAAAAGAATTGATGCCTGAGCAGGTACCCACCAGCCCCAGAAGGCAAGCAGTTCAGCCAGTGGGTCTGGTAACTGATAACCGAGAGAGGTAGATTTCTTTCTCCCAGGCCAGGCAGAAAGCAGCACAGGCATCGGCTGCCTCTGCAACCCCTGCACCTCCGCGGCACAGGCATCTAGATTGCCCACATAGAGCAGACCTGCCTGGCTGTGGATCCCGGAGCTGGGCCTCTGCCACGGGCTCAGGTGATGGGGGTCAGGCAGGACTGTGGGAAAGAGGCAAAAAATGCCACCTATAAGCATGAATTATAATACGGGCATCAAAATAGCCACACCCACGAATTGGAGGCGCTGAGTCAGGCTGGAAGTGACAACCTGCACAGGCAGTAAAATTGGACTGATTTCTTTTTTGGGTTTAGGTTTTTGTTATTTAGGGCTGGTTGGTTGGTTTGGAGACAAGTTCTTTCTAAGTAGTACAGGCTAGCGTGGACAGCACAATGTGGACCAAGATGAACTCAAACTTGCAGCAATCCTCCAGCCTCTGCCTCCCAGATGCTGGGATTATAGATGTGAGCCACTAAACCCAACTCTGAATTGGACTTACTTCATACTGTAAGACTACCTCCCAAGAAACATGCTCCTTTCTAATTCTGTTGAATCCAATAAAATTCCCCTGGGTGGCGGGGAGGTGCTTTCTTGCCACCCATAGGCTCCTATGAAAAAATCCTCTACAAAGGAAGGAAGGGCGCTGTGTGCTCTGAAAGTAAAGAGCAAAGGCCTCTCCTCCCAGGATTGTTGTAAGAATAAAGTGGGTGGCATAAGAAATGCACTAGGATTGTGTAGAGCATAGAAGCACCCTATAAATCCTTGGTGGATTGGCTTGGTTGTTAACTTCTCCTTTGAAGCAGTTTGTTTTTAGTGAGACGCCTGCAGCCCCTGTCTAAGGGTGACTGGTGGTGTGCTCAGCTCCCCTCTGGAGGGCACTTCCTTCATTCCCATGCAACCCAGAGAGCTGAGGCAGGAGGGGACTGTTTGCATTTTTTCACTGAATATTGGAGAATAAGCATCTTGTTGCTCAAAAAAACCTTTTCCAAGCAGTGAGGGGAAAGCAGAGATTGTCATCCACGTCTAGCCAGCTCTAGAATCTCAGCTCTTGCTCCCTGGAGCTTGTGCAGAGGTCCCCCCACCTTTCCCCCCAGACCCCTTGCACTAGATTTTGGAGTCCTTCTCTACATACACGTGGAATCCAAATCTCGAGAGAGGGCCCAGAAATATGTATTCTTGACCAGCTCCACGAGTAATTCGTAAATGGTCAGCCTAGTGCACCCACTCAGGAGCTATTCCTAAGCAGCCAGGATTTTCATTAAGTCACTAGACTCCCTTTCAGGAAACAAATGTCATTACCCAGCGTAGTTCCCTTCCTCTGACATTGACTACCCTAAGCTGAGTCCAAAGTTCTATAACAGAAACTTCTGTGAACTCCAGGCCTGACTTTTAATTAAATTTATTTGGACCCAAACTTCCCAGATGCCTCAAAAACCTTGCCTATCCACCCTGCTTCCAGAAGCCCCAGCCTGCCTCATCTATTAAATGACCCAGCGTGATGAACAATGGAAAGATAAATCTGTTTCCTTCAATGGAAACATTTACCCGATGAGTCTGAGTCATCAATGCCTCAGAAAAATTTGACACATTCATTAATTTCGTTCAACTTTATTTGTTAGCCATAAAAATCAGGCTCTGAAGGCCGAGCCTTTTGCATGAAGATGTATTTGTGGAGATGAGCATTTCCTTCACACAGGGATCCTTGAGGGAATTATGCTCTGCAAAGTAGAAGAAGAGTTTGGATCTGTATTACTCATTAAAGTTTTATTCCTGGAGCACCTGCCACAGAAAAGGCACCTCCAGGGTCAAACAGGAGACGATGGAACAGATGTGAAGTCTGTCCTGGGGAAGCATTTATCTGGGATAGGCGACAAGAGCCGAAACAGAATGGGATGTGGAAGGTGTCATGAGACAGTAACTATTGCTAAGTGTTGGATACCAGCAGGGAAGCTACACCCTACAAACTTCCATGACTCCATGGGGCAGGAGACTGATTGACCCCCCTGCACAGCTTCACAGGGGAAGCCCAGCATAAGTTTGGCCAATGTACTAGTCAGTTTTCTGTTGCTGTGACAAAATAACTGAGCAAAATGCTTAGAGAAGAAAAGACTTATTTTTGACTCAGGGTTTCATGGGACTCAGTCTGCCAAGGAGAGCAGGGTGGGGAGGACACAGCAGCTCCATCTTGGCTGCAGTTAGCTGACTTTTTCCTCTCCCTTTACTGCTTCCAGGTGTGCCCAGCAGTCAGGACAAGTCTCCACCCACCCAATCCTCTCTTGGACACCTCCAGAGTGTGCTTTACAAATCTCTGCAGGTCACTCAGCCCAGTCAAGATACCCATCCACACTGCATCAGCCAGCGCATGCAAGCAGAGGGTTTTGTAGGTCTGCTTGCTTCAGAAGGTCACATGGCTCAAAGTGGTCCCGTGAGATTCAATCTCTGAATCTGGTTAGAAGAACATCAATAGAACCTTCCCTCCAAGAGTTGTTGAGGTAGGGCTACTGTTCAGAATACCTCAGGTTCAGAACACCTCAGAACACCTGACAATACAGGCAAGAAAATACTAAACATGGAGGGAGTCCTGAGGGGGCACCGAGGGAGCCTGAGGGGGCACTGAGGGAGCACTGAGGGGGCACTGAGAGAGCACTAAGGAAGTCTGAGGGAGCCCTGAGGGAGCACTGAGCTCCTGAGTTCAGCTATTGCTGAAGAGCCATATTTCTGGATGTGAAGAATTTTCCTGACTTTTGGTTTCAGTACCTAGGAGTTGACAAATGAACCTGCAAGCTGGGATCAAGATCCATCTGATGTTGGTAGTTGCAACCTGGTGGAGGGTGTGAGTTTTCCCAAGGTTGCCCCAGGGTGCTGCAGGCTGGGGCTGGAATGGGTTTGTGACGGTGAAGGGCAGGATGGAGAATGAGCTGTGCTCCTAAAGACACTTTGATGGCACCTGTAGCTCCCCCTCCCCAAGACCACAGCTCCTTTGTCTGTCCATAGTCTGGCTTACACCGTCAGTGTCCCCTCTGCTGTGGAAAGGCATGTCTAAAAGCCCCCTATACCTTCTTAACCAGTACACATGTGTGTATATGCATGTGTGTCTTCCAATTTAATTTATTGTCATTTTGTCCAAGCATGAACTTCTAGTCACGCCACATGAATGAATCTAGCAAAAGCTGGAGCACAGTGAATGGAAATTAGACAGTGAGCTTGATAAAAAATCCAATCCTGGGATTACTAAGCAATAAAACACACATGTCACTGAGGTTCATCAAAACCAGATCCCAGGCTTACCAAGCAATAAAATGCATGTGCCTCATTGATCAGTGTGGGCTCCTGAGAGCCAGACTGCTGTCAAGGTTTCCCAGACCTCCACCAGGAAGAAATAGGATGAGTCAGGGTGTGGCACCTTCATCAAATGAGTTCTCTTCTAGAAGGAAGCCCTGAGCAGGATCCACACCCATGCTCACTGAAAATGAGTCTCCTTGAAGTAGCTTCCTGGAGTACCTACCCCACACCACCACCATCCATCCATAGAGCTTGTTCTCAGGTTTCTTACTTTAATATTCAAAATTCTCTGGCTTAATTGCTTGGTTGCTGGCTGTTCTGAGAGTGCAGGGAACTTTTCTATCTGGTTTATTTTTTACTCCAGAACATTTACTGAGGTGTGAGATTTTGTCCAGGACACTGTGGATGTCCTACAAATGTGTGCTGAAGGATTGGTGAAGTGAATGAGTGAATTATACCATGGACAGGCAGTTGGGTTTGGAGTTATATTTAATCCAGGTTTTGAATTTGACATTCAATCTCCATGGGACTTTGGGGAAGTAAATTTGTATATCATATACTCATATACATATATACTCATATTTCATTACCATAAAGTGGAAAGATTAGATCATATTTGAGTACCAGGGTGTTTCATTTTATAACAGCTTAACTCTCTTAATCAACTGAAATCTCATGTAGAATTTGCATGTTTATGGCAAATACAGAAAGCAGCTCTGCATGAAGTCTAGGAGTGAGGGGTGGGGGGAAGCAGACCCTTGGCTTTCAGCAGCCTCTAAACCTCAGGGGACTCCCAGAACCTGTTTGTCAAGCACTGTCCGCCATGTGATGTCAGATGAGTAGCTTTGGGATAGAGACTGGATGTATCCAGCAGGGACAAGCAACAGGCCCTGGCAGGACTTTGTCTCAGGCCTGTCTGACTCCCGATGCTATTTGTTTTCCATCTGGCCATCTGCTCATCTATCCATGTGTCCATTAATCTACCTATCGAGTCATCCGCTCTCCCCTTCAACCATTCATCTAGGCACCCATGGGCCAACTCCTTTATTGAGTAACAATCTCCTGAGTCCCAGGAACTGAGGTTATAAATGCTAGACACACAGGACAATGCTCCTGTCTTTGCCTTCACTGAGGTATTAGTTACTCTTCTCATTGCTGTGACCAAAATGCCTGATATGGCAACTTAAGGAAATAAGGATTCTTTTGGCTCATGGGTTCAGGGGGTTCAATTTATGGTTTATGGTTTCTTGGTCCCATATGCATGAGCCAACATCATGGCTGATAAAGTTTGTGATAGAGAAAACTGTCCACCTTCTAGTGAACAGGAAGCAGAAAGGGAGGAGAGGGAGAGGGAAGGAAGGAGGCAAAGAAGAAGGTAGGGGGAGAGATTTAATATTCAATGTGCCAGTGACTTCCTTCTTCCTGCTAGGCCCCAACTCCTAAAGTTTCCAGAACATTCCAAAATTAATGCCACGGTCAGGGGACAAAGCTTTCAGCACATTTTCCTGTGGGGCACATTACATATTCAAACAATAGCTCTAGTTGATGTGATGACATTAACAGAAAAGAAAAACAGAGAAGAGATTAATAATAGAATTATTAATTAATATTAATTAATAGAAGATAGATAGATGATAGATATAGAGAAATAGAGATGGATGATAGATAGATGGTAGATAATTATGAAGCATAAAGGAAAATAAATAAGCCAGGACAAAGGGGAAAGGGAGTAATGGGAGAGCGATTTACATAGAGGTCAGGATGGTTCTCGTAGGAAGTGACTTTTGAGCAGAGATCTGAAGGAATCAGCAGTATTTCCTATGAATTTTGACAGGAAAAGCCTTCCAGGTAGAAGAAACTGCAGAGACCACGAGATAAGAGTGTTCCGTGTCACCTGCCTGCCCCTGCAGAAAACTGTGCTCAGCAACTAAAGGGCCACTGAGAGACTGTCTGTGGACATGGCTTCAGGACAGATTTCCTGAGGATTAGCTGAGAGGACTACTTGTGCAATGTCCAAGCAGCTTGAGAGAAGTTTGCTGAAGGAAGGGGACATGGGCTTGATTTGGGGTTGTCCATCTTCTTTAACCAACAAATAGATGACAAGTATCCACTCTGTGGGGGCTTCTTGGTCAGCAGGCACCATCACCTCACATTTAACTATCCAAGTTACTCAGAGACAAGTCTTGTTATTGTGAAGGTCATTGGCATGTGGGGAAAAGGAAGCAGGAAAAGGGAACCAGGCCAAGGTCCTAAAAAAAAAAAAGCATCCAGACTTTGACCTCAGCAGTCTGATGCCAGAGTCCAGGAGCATAACCCTGAGGCCACACTGCCTCCCTGGTCACTTGGCCCCCAAAGAGTATTTGTTGCACTGACCTACACGGTAGGAGCTGGGGAGTCCCACAGTGGCTGTCTCCGTATGGTAGAGGCAGAAGCGCTCAGTCCACAAAGCTGGATCCAACCCAACACTAAAGGCCTGGCGGCTCCCTGCAGAGCCTCTGATGTGGAGTCCACAGAAAGGCTGACAAGCTGGAGGCTGGTGGCCATGAACAATGGCAACGGTGATGGACACAGTCACTAAGAAGAACAGGAGCTTGTATGTGCACACACGCTGGCTTCCTCTTCAACGTTCCCCTGTCCATGGCCCAGCCTGTTGAAGAGTTCAGGGCAGGCCTTTCTTCCACATTCCCATCACTGTCCCACGGGGAAGCACTCCCACAGACACACTCAGAGGTGGTTTCACTGGTCCTCACACTCAACCCAGAGATGCTGAGGACCCAGGCCAATGATCTATCACCAAGAGATTCTGCAAAGGGCACAAAATGATGGAAGGTCAGGTGACCCCTCCTCTTTCTAGAGGGGCACCTCTCCTCTCCTCCAAGTCCCAACCCTGCTAACTGCCACGATCAGGTAAGATCCACACGTGCAGGGTGATACGGCCATAAGCACAGGCACCTCTGTCCTGATGCTACATCAGAAATGCTGGCCTTTTCTCTCTGCTGTCTCCAGAGGATCACGTTTAATTGATCACCTGTGATTTTTAAAACACTGAAACCATTCATGTGAAAAATACACAGTAAAAGCCCAAGAGAGAGAGAGAGAGAGAGAGAGAGAGAGAGAGAGAGAGAGGCAGAGATGCCGCCCCTCTTCATCCCTGTAAATCCCCACTCACTCCACACACACTGTACACGCTCTCCACACACTCCACACACACTGTACACACACCACACACTAAACACACACTCCCCACACTCCACACACTCCACACACACTGTATACACTCCCCACACACTCCACACACTTCACACACTCTACACACTCTACACCACACACACTCCATACACTCCACTATAATCCATAGTAATCTTGGGCGGGTCTCTGAGCTTGCCTGCAGGAAGGATTGACAAAATCCTTTTGGGATTTTGGATAAGGAGGAGCTCCCTTCTCCAGAGTGAGCCCTTCCCCCCAGTGGGGGGGGGCTTCCAAGGGGACTAAATATAAGGAAGCTTGAGGGGAGGGAAACCCTCTTCCTTCCTCCCCCAGCTGCTGGTGCTTGTTCGTGACTTGCACTCACATCCTGCTCTCCTACCCTTCCTGGACATCGGAACCCAGTTTCCTCGGCCTCACATCGTGGACTGAAGAGCAGCCGCTCCCCAGGGAGCCATCACGCCTTCAGTGCTGGATTGGGACTGCTGAGGCCTCCAGCCATGTGGACTGAACAGCTACTGGTGTCTTCACTTGTGGGCCTGCAAACTGCTACTGCTACCCCAATAAATTCCCTTTTATTATAATTCATTCTATCAACTCTGTTTCCTCTAGAGAACCCTGACTAATACAGAGTCACTGTTAGATTCTATCCAACTATTAAGGAAGATCCAGTGCCTTCACTTCTCAAACTGCCTCACAACATAGCAAAGGAAGGAATACTATTGAACTATTCTTTGAAGCCAATATTATCTTGATGCCAAAACTGGATAAAGACACAACAAAAAAGAATACTACAAACAAGTTTCCCTTATGAACATAGATGCAAAATTTCTCAATAAAATGCTTGGAACCCAAATCCACAAACACAGTAAGATGATTATACATCATGATCAAATTGGCATCACCCCAGGGATGCAAGGTTGGTTCAACATGCACAAATCAATAAAAGCAATTCACCATGGAAATAAACTTAAGGACAGAAATCACATGATCATCCCAATAGGTGGGCTATGAAGCCAGATAGGAGACCATTAGAGGGGAAGAAGTATGGAGAAAAGAGAAGGAAAAAAGTTACATGTGACCGTGAAAGTGGAAGAGAGATGATCAGGGGGATATGACAATAGGGGCAGGGAATGAAAACTAAGACAGCTGTATGAAAATGCCATAAAGAAACCTAATTATGTATATGAATCTATGCTAAAAATTTAATTTAATTTTGAAAAAAAATTAGGAAATGACTTCGTAAAACCTCAGGTAGCTCTAATAAGTACATCACTCTAATAAGGACTCAACACAACTCATCAAAGAAGCCTATGTCTAGGCTTCCCTTTGACAGCTGGGCTGGACCCAAGCAGCTGCAGACAGGCACAGAGATCTACAGAGCAGAGATCTCTGCAAGCAGTTCCAGAGGACACTCGATGAGTCATTCTCCAGAACCTGAGACCGCAGAGGTGCTCTAACAGGCTGTGCAAAAAGGACATCTAAGGAGCACTCGGAGCTGCTGCAGCCACTCGGGGGTGGGCTGAGGCCCATCTTCCTCTTCTGCTGACCATGGCTCCTGGCCTTTCCTTCTCACTTCCTTACAGTAGCTGCTGACATCACATCTGTCTCAAGTCTGAGAGGACAAAAGCCAAGGACCCCTGGCGAGTCTGATTCTTGTCTTCAAGAGGATACACACGGGTTGTTGGGAATGCCTGCTCAGCATTGACCAGCACTACCACCAGAAAGAGACAGAGAAGTTCAAGTGTTCTGCTCACCAACTTCTGTGTGGAGAAGGGAACTGGAGATAGGAATGGGAATTAACCCACCTTTAGTGTGTGCACATTAAGCTTCTCTAAGTATGGGAGACATGAGTATATATCATATCTCCCTCAATACTAAGCTTATAGCTAATTCAAATCCCTGGCATGGGAACAGGCGAGTAGGCATCCAAATTGAGCAAACCAATAGCAAGAGCAAGTGAAAAGATCAGGAGAAGTTTCTGAACTGAGATCCTGGAACTCTATCAGCTATCCCTTTATTGCAGTGAGAACTCCAAGGCAAGAACTTGTAGCTTCACTACGGAGTGGATTGTCTGGGGCCACAAGGCACTCAAGTAACTGCAGTGTGTGTGTGTCAGAAAGGACCTGGGGAGAGTGCAGGGCAGTATTTCCAGACCCTGTCCCCACTGAGCATGAAATGTGGGCATTTCAGGCCTGTCAGGCCTGCCCCTTAAAACCCTCCTATACAGTGTCCTCCAGAGAGATGAGCAAACTTGGAAGCCACGTTCCAAACACAGGAGGCCACAGTGAATGAAAGATTATACGCCTGCCCTAAAGAGAGTAGCCATTGACCTGTAGTATTGTTTTTGGATTTGACTGTAGTTACTGATGGCTGAGAGGGAAATGGTGGCCCAAGAACTGTGTCTAGCTGGCTTAGCATCCCCAAGCCCGGTACAGGTAAGCATCTCTCTCACTCTGCATCTCTACTCAGGAGCTGAGCACTGTTCAGCAACTCACTGCCTCTTTGGGGGCTCAGATAAACTACCTGGACCTGGGCCATCCCAGAGTTTCCAGCTTGGAACTCCCGAGAGCTTCCCTGCTCCTCCATGATGACAGCGAGATTCTAGTCACCTTGCAGCTCGAGTTCTTGCATAGTGAGGTTCTCTACCCTATGTCTTGTTTCAGAGGTTTTCAATCCTTTCATAAAAAATGCATGCTGGATGAAAGGTTTTACATACCAAATAGGCCAGAGATTTAGAGCAGGCAGCTTAGTGGCTCAAAAATGTTCTTTGCACTCAAAAAAAATTACAATTGTTCGGAAAGAAATCCCTACTGCTTGATATTAACAAATGTAGCCATCGAAGCAGATGCACATATCCAAAACACCAGTAGAATTAATTACCTGCCCTAGATCCTTTCATTCCCAGACAATGCTGAGACGAGGAGCACATCTCTACAGCCAGTGAGCCTCTGGCCTTCCATATTGCAGCAGGACCCTCTAGGTCTTGGAGATGACAAGAAAATGTCACGGGGAACACCCCTGGGCATATCCCTCTGGCTGGATATGTCCTGGCATGACAGTTACCTTCTAATTTAACTAGAGTGCATCTGAGGAAAATTATAGACATGAGCTCTAGTAGTAAAAATAATGGCACTTTGGGCTGGAGATATGGCTCAGCTGTTAAGGCACTTACCTGCAAAGCCTAGGGACCTAGGTTTGATTCCCCAGTACCCACATGAAGCCAGATCCACAAAGTGCTGCAATTGTCTGGAGTTTGTTTGCAGCCTCTGGAGGCCATGGCACTCCCCTTCTCATTCTCTCTCTCTCTCTCTCTCTCTCTCTCTCTCTCTCTCTCTCTCTCTCTCTCTCTCTCTCTGGTTAGAGAGATGGCTCAGCAGTTAAGGCACTTGCCTACATAGCTTAATGACACAAGTTCAATTCCCCAGTACCCACGTAAAACCAGATGCATGCATCTGGTGTAGTGGCTAGAGGCCCTAGTGTACCCATACTCTCTGTCTGTCTCTCTTCTCTCCATCTCTCTCTGCTTGCAAATAAATGAACAAAAATATTTTTAAAAGGAGTCATATGAAAAGACTTCTTTGCACCATGCCTTAGCTACCTATCATTCTTGTGCACTTATTACATGCCAAGCATTGCTTTTAGCACTGAACCTACATGAACTCATGGCTCATAACATCCCAATGGTCTCATTATCTTTAGATGCCAGAGGAGGAGCTAATGTATGTCACTTACTCCAGGAAGTCAGTCCAGGACACGCAAAAGCAGACTCTGAAGCCAGGAAAACTAGATTCAGAAGCAGGGTCAGAGCACCATGCTATTCAGGAAAAAGGTCACTGATCTGGAGACAGAACGTTCCAAGGATAGTCCTAGTCTCCCATGACTAACTGGAGGGTTGTGATTTGTGGTGCTGGGGATAAAAAACGATGCCCTCACTCATGCTAAGCAAGCATGTACCACTGAGCTGCACTTACAGCGATTAGTTTTCTGAATCAGTGTCTCTCTATTTAGCCCATCCTGGTCTTGAACCTGTGACCCTCTGCCTCCTGAGTGCCTGCATCACAGAAGTGCAGCACCAGCCCAGTGAGTGAGTTAGTCTAGGCAAACTGATGTTCTTCTCTTAAAAACAGTTCCCTCCTTTCCTCGGGGTGGTAGACCAGCAAGTTGCACTTTGTTCATGCCTTATATCCAGGATCCTTGCCTGAGTTTGACCACCTCTAGCTCACTGGCTCTGAGTGTGGTCACATGACTTGTTGTGACCAATAGGATAATAGCAAAGGTGATGACTCCTTCCTGTGACTGTGACCTGAGTGATTCCAGAGCAGCTTGTTTGTTAGATGATGAGAAATGTATATTCATAATCCCAGCTCTTCTGGAGCCAACCCCAAACATGGGAATGGGGCGACCCTGTTTAATCCAGCTCCAGACCCCCAGACATGTGAATGGGGTGACCCTGTTTAATCCATCCCCAGACATGTGAATGGGGGGGGGAAACTGTTTAATCCAGCCCCAGGAACTCAGATCAGCCAAGTGAGTCAACATGCCAATGCACAAAACCCAAGGAAGATCAATCAATCAATGAATAAACCACTGAGGTCTGAGGTTTTCTGTGATGCATCAAAAACTATCTGATACCATCAGATAAGATTAGTTTCCTAATCTGATGACTGCTTCAACTCCAGCTGTCACTTCTGTATCCCAAAGTTTAAAAATAAGGTAACTAGGAGCTGTCTTAACGATGTTTCCTGGAAACAAATATTAATCATCATACTTTGGCTCATTGTTAGCCAAAGCTTAATGACATAGTTGGAGAGAAAGCTGGGAATTGTCCTCGTTCCAGAAAGGCATGAATGCAAAAAGAAGGTCTATCCAGTATAATGATGGGTGCTGGGAGATCACCAGTATCGGCTCTACTCTCACACATGCTCATGAAGAGTTGAGTTATTTTCACTAATGACCCACAGTGCATATGGCCCAAGTTCATGGAAAGATGTGAGTTATAGTAGAAAAAGATCTATGCCCCAAAGCTGGTAAGATGGACAGATAGACAGGATTTGGGCAACATCAGACAAAACAAGAAGACAACAATGAGAAAACAACATCAAACAGAAGTGGTTGTGATTTTCGTAACCTTCTAGATAAAGCCACAGGTTCTGCCTGCCTTCCCCAGCCAACAGCACCCTCTTCTCCAGCTATTTTATATTAGTAATGGTCTCCAGACCTGGCAGGCATGGGAGATCATTATCTTGTGTGCTGGGAACTTATCTAGCCCTGTATTAACAATATTTCTGAAAATGGGTATATACTTAATAGCTCTAAGATAGTAATACAATGGACAATGGCTGAACAAAATCTACTGCAGCACTTAAAATATGAAATTGTAGACATTTCAGTTTCATAGTTTAAATCAAGTGCTTCTCACAAAAAGCTATAAATAAATAAGAACAGCTGAAACTCTTGCTAACGAGAGTGACCCTATGTCAGCATGGTGACAGGTCATTCCTGTCTGTGGTTTCTGGACTGTGTGGTGGGAATTCGCACAGCACATCCCACACTTGCATTGATGCCTGCATGCTGTATAGGACCAGATTTCTTCCCAACTAAAACCATAGCTGGGCCAGAGAGAGGGCTCAGTGGTTAAAGATGCTTCCTTGCAAAGCCTGATGGCCTGGCTTCAATTCCCCAGCACCCACGTAAAGCCAGAAGCACAAAGTGGCTCATGTGTCTGGAGTTTGTTTATAGCAGCAAGCAGGTGGCTCTGAGGTGCCTCTTCACATTCTGTCTCTCTCTCTCCCAGATAAATATTATAAAGCAATTTAAAAATAAACCAACATAAAATCATGGCTGTGCCTGAGCATACTTGCATGTGTAAGGAATGAGCAATGTGCCCAGTTTCCTGAGGACTCTTGTTCTTCCCACAGTCCATCGTTTTCCAAGATGGAGATCTTGTGATACAGGCTGATGTCTCTCCGTCCTTACGTCCTTACTCATGCTCTTCTGTCCACAGGATTCCTACTCGCCCTTGCCTGTGACTTAAACCCCTTCTCATTCCTCTTGACTCATTCACACGAACCTCCTGCTGAGCCTCCTGGGTTTTTCTTTCACCCGCATGCCTTCCTGATGTCATCTTCGTGTGTGTCTACATATGGAGTCTCTGTTCTTGTCGGCAAGAGGGTCACTGCCAGAGAGATAGTAGTGGGAGGTTAAAAGGAGGTGACGCTTCTATTACCACTGACCCCTGGGCACATAACGTAACATCTCAGAGATGCAGTTTTCACATTTGTAAAGTGGGGTAATGACAGTGCCATCCCAAATGGGATAAAAGAGACATAAAAGTTTTTAATGCAGCATTAGGTCAGGTACTAGCTACACGTTTTATTGTTAATGAATAAATTTGTTTTCTTCTCTCTTCAGAGCTGGGAGTCAAGATGTCTAGGAAATGGGCTGAGGAGGTGCTCAGTGGGTAAGGTGCTTTCTGCACAAGGTCAGTTTCCCATGGCCCAGGGACGGCAGTGCCTGTGATCTCAGCATCAGGGAGGGGGACAGGGAAGCCCTGGAGCTCACTGGCTGCTAGTCTAGCCAAACCAGTGAGTTCTGGGTTCAGCAAGAGATTCTGTCTCAAAGAATAAGTGGAAGTGACAGAGGAGAGAGCCAAAATCAATCTCTAGCCTCCACACGCACCCGTACACTTCCACCTGCACACACATGGGCATCCGTGCAAACATACATGGACACACACCACACAGACATACCCATGTAAAGAAAAACATTTTTAGGAAATGCTGACTCCATATTCTTAAAAAATTCATGCATTCCATTATGGGCTCATAAATGATGATGGATAGATGGATGGATTACTCAATCAATCATCCCCATTGAAGATTTGTTATATCTCTTTCATTTGGGTTTGTTCAATATTTTCATCAGTGTTTTGTAGTTTATTGTCTGTCAATCTTTCATCTCCTTGGATAAACTGCTCCCATATTGTAAGATATTGTTTTCTTATTTCTTTTTTTCAGAGAATTCATTATTACTGTACAGAAATGATACTGATTTTTATATTGAAATAAACACATAGAAGTCCTGGAAGAGAAAGAAGCCTCGAGCAAGTCAATCAATGCTAAGAGCATCACAGTGACTGTGGTGGTGAGAATCCAGTAGCAGAGATAAGAAGAAGCTAAGCAACCACAACTGGGCAACAACTGAACACTCAGAACAGAGTCAAAATGACCTCTACATGTCCAGCTCGGCTGAGGGACTCGGTGGGTCATTTGCAGAGAAAGGAATCCAGTATACAGAGCATGCTCTCCTGGGCCCTCCATCCACACTGTTCAGATGGTCCCCTTGAAGTCAGCACTAGTACTTGGGGAGAAGGATGCACCCACATTCCTCCTGTTTGCATCCCTCCAGTTTCTCCATGGCACCAGCAGAGTGCTGGGAATTGAGGGCATTTTTGCAATTTCTCCGTGGCCAATACCTCAAAAGTAAGTGCAGTAACCAAGGCATCCCTGTAAGAGACAGAATTCTCTTGGCTGAGTCAGGACAGAGTTTTGTGCAGAGTCTCCCATAGGCAGCGATGGCCAACACAGGCCTGGCCACCTGCAACCAAGTCTATGTGGCACTGTTTTCTTAACAAGCCAGCATCCACCTGGACCAGACAGTTTCTGAATCGCCTACATCATGAGTGCTGGTCTCACACCATTTTCTTCAGAGAGAAACACCCAGTACAATGGTTCAGAGGTAAAGAAAAACAAAAAACACTGACCACTGTAAAAATGGTTCCATTTGTCTTTGACAAGTGTTCGTTTTAGTGAAGACAATAGAGACAGTTTTCCATAAAGTTAATTTTATTAAAATCTATGATTGACCTTTACTCTGTCATGCCTCTTCTCCTTATTTTTAATGTGATGATGTCCTTTCTTCAAGAATTGGTAATAACTGGTAGTTCTTATATATTTTAATGACCCATTAAGCAAAATTAAAAATCAGTAATATTCTGTGAATACTTTCATTTTCTTTGTTTAATCTAAATGACAGTGGTGTGATAATATCTAGTGGGGACTCATCACTAACTACACAATGGTCTAGTCACTAAATGTGTAATAATAACTCACTTGGTCTTCAGAATCAAGGTGGATACCATCATGATTCCTACTAGCAGGGGAGCACAGACCTCAGAGATATTAGACAATTTGCCTGTCACAGAGCTTAGAAGATCCAAAGTTGGCATTGTGCATGCAATGTGCCAAATGGCTTCCAAGTCATCTACTCATATCCTCTAGTTCATTCGTAAGTCATATCCTCCAGTTCACCTGGTCATATCCTCCAGTTCACCTGGTCATATCCTCCAGTTCCCCTGGTCATATCCTCCAGTTCACCTATTCAGAGCTTCCAGTTCACCTAGTCACAGCCTCAGGATTCATTTGACTGCTATCCACTGGGTAGGATGTGTGTGTCTAAATTCTACCAGGCATTGGAGATGGCACATCAAACCAGGCAGACAAGGTGTCTGCCTGTCTGAGACCTGGGGAGACCCATAAAGACACAATCACCTGGGCTCAGAGCGTGAACAGGGACCACAGATATCCATCACGACGTGAGATGAGCTTTTGAGTGGAAGGATCAAATATGTGACACTCTCTTCCTTTCAGTGGCTCACTTTTCAAATGCCCCTTTGGGGGCTGGGCAGATAACACAGTGAGTAAACTGCAGCCATACAGATGTACATGGCTGAGCTCAGGTACCCAGAACCCACATAAACGGACTTGGTAGCATGCATCTGTAATCTCGGCACGTCTGCAGTGGGATGGGAGGCAGAGATGAGAGAACTCCCAGGAGCTCCCAGGCCAGCTAGCCTCAAACAAGGTGGAAGGCGAGGACTGACACCCAAGGTTTTCCTCTGATGCTTACACACAGAGAGAAAAGGAGTCCATAAATAACATACCTGAAGGAGGCAGAAGAGAATACAATGTTTCTCCATCTTTTATTTCATGCCAACATGAGCCAGGTCAATCCCAGGACCGAATGGGACTGTGTGGACTGGCTACCATAGAGCCAGCTGAGTGAGGGGTGGATTTACAATTCAGATTACAACTCAGTAGTTCTCACCTGTGTGCCACATTTCCTTCCCCTCCCAAGGCAATTCTCATACACATCAAAGTCAGAAAGCAAGTGCTGAGCTTCAGTTCTCCCCAGCTTCTCCTCTCCCAGCTCCAGCCTCTAGCTGAACTCTCAGAGCCCTGTACTTCCAGTCATGGCATCCATCCGACAGGAGCACTTCACCAGGTGGCCAGCACATGTGCTGTGTGAAGCCCAAGTCAGGGAATTAGCAGGATGTCATAATCCATAGGTGACAACAGGCTGGGCAGACAGCTCTGGTCTCTGCCAAGCTTTGTCTTCATCTCGATCATGCTGACATCTGGCCTAGTTCAGCAGCTGAGGTTAGCTTTGGTCTCACAGCTGTGTCCTTGACAAAGCTGATTGAAGAGACAGCCCAAAGCTGAGGATGTAGCTCAGTGCCACAGCCCCCACCTCTCATGCACAAGACGCCACGTTCAAGCATTAGAGAGAAGAAACAGAGACAGAGGGAGAGAGCTGTAGAGAGAATAGGGCCTCAACCTATGATAAACTATATTCATGCCTAGTCAGGATTACTTAAATCCATTCAGAACTTCTTTTTTAAAAAACGTATTTATTTATTTATTTATTCATTCATTCATTCATGTATTTAAAGAGACAGAGAGAAAATGAGTAGGAAGTATAACTGCAAATCAACATGTGTTGATTTGTGTGCCTGACTTTCCCTGGGTACCGGGGAATTGAATCAGGGTCATCAAGCTTTGCCAGCAAGTGCCTTTAACCACTGAGCCATTTCTGCAGCCCCAGAACTTCATGTATTACAAACTGGGCCAGAGATGTGGAATGCAGTGTAGAATTCCCCATGCCCACCTCAGGTTTTCCAAAGTTCCAGTTAGGACGTATTCCCCAAAGGTTCATGTACTGAAGACTTACTTCATCAGCACTACATCAGCACTCAGAACTGGGGCTTCCAGAAGTGGTTGGAATCTGGGGGCCTCTAACTTCCTTGATGCATTCCTTGGTGGATTCATAATCTGATGCTATTATTGGTGTTGTAGAAATATCCAGTCACAAACAGACAAAGCCTTCGAAGCAAGAGGAGAGGGGAGTTTAATTTACACCCAGGCCCAGGGGGTCCCAGCATAAATGAAGCATTGGCCCCAAACCCCAGTTACAAAGAGATTTTTATAGTAGGATACAGAGATGTAGACATGACATTTAGGCATGTAAATTATAAGCACCTAGCAACTCACACATTTACAATGAGTTCCAGAGAAGTCCAAATAATCCTCACCAGGTATTCTCCGGCCTCAACTTTTCCTAACTTCCTTATCACAGTTAAAGCAATTACTTCTTTTGTCTCACTGAACTTCAAAGCTTTCGTAGTTTCTCACCTCATGCTATGTGACTGGCCATCTGTGGCCTGCAGAATGTAACAATCAATATGGGGGGGGGCAGTGAGCTCACACTCATTTTGCTATAATAGTGTTAGGAAGTAGAAAGTGGAGCCTTGCTGGAAGTAGCTCTTTAGGGGTGTGCCCTAGAACAATAGACCTTGTCCAGTGCCCCTTAATGGATCACTCCTCTCTGTTTCCTGTTCACCACGAGGTGAGCAGCTTTTCTCCATTACACATTCTCTTGCCACAGGCCCACAGCAATGGAGCCATGGAGTGAAACCTCTGAAACCATGAGCCAAATTAAACCTTTCCTCACATTGTTGTCTCAGGTATTTGTAACAGCAATTAAAGTCTGACAGACACACCATTCCTCCTTATTCCTTTCTGTTTTCATGAACATCTAAGGGGCACACACAGTTCTTATTCAGAATGTGGGCCTATGTGTCTCACCATCAGAGGGTAGAGTCAAACATTTAGGGAGAAAGATTTTATAAACAAACAGATAAAGAGGAATTGCTCTGTTGGACTGAATCTCAGTGACCACATTTGTCATGTAAGGCTGGCACTCTACACAAAGTGCTTGGTTTATGATGAACGACAGATGGCATTATGATATTGTGCTTCAGATTATTGTTAAACTGCAACAGAATTATCACAAAGCTAAAGATCAAAGCAGTAGTGAAAAGGAAAGTTCTAGAATTGCTGCGGCTCTGGAAGGTGGACCCTGAGAAAAGTTGGTAGCTGGAAGGAGGTGCTGGAGTAAGAGAGAAAGCTATGGTTGGGGCTTTGAAAGAAGAACTCTAATTAACTGGGATGAATTTCTTTTTAAACACAGATTTTAACTTGTTGATGGAACAGAAACAGTACGAAAGAGACATGAAAGGAAAAGCAGATGAGGTAGAGTCTAGTAAGCGCCTGTAAACAGCCTCAGCCCCGCATGTGGGAGAGGAAGTGCAGAGCCAATTTGAGAGGCAGCTTTTAGCTTGGAAATGCCGGCAGGACACACATGAAAGAAGTCGGGGATGCCAGAGGGATATGGAAATGAGATGGGACTCAAGAGAAGGTTGAGAGAGGCCCCATTACAGCAGGACAGCAAGGGCCACAGACGTGTTTACACTTCCATGTAAGTAAGGAAAGTTGCCCAAAGCTTGAGAAAGAAATTCAAAAGCTAAGAGAGGATGAGTTTCAGGGAGAGGAATGTGACAGAGACAACTGACTGGCAGGAGCCCAGGGCAGTGCACGCAGGAGGGTGTACTCCTCAGAACAGGGCTTCTGAAATCTGGAGCCCAGAACTTTGGACAGAACTTGTATGTACCCCAAAGCCATTATTCAAGGGGACACATAGGCATTTTACCTATGCAAGTGTATAGTGCAGGAAGTAGGAGTCAAAGGAAAAACATGAAATTAGAAGCATTCCATTGGAAGTTTCCAAATTCAGCTGGCATAACAGCTTACTGAAGCTAGTCCCCGGTGATCTGGTCAGTTCAATAGGCTTGTCATTTCATTTTAGAACAACACGAGTCATGTTTTTTATTAGAAAAAGCAGTAAGGTGGTGGAACTTTTCTCTGGAATTGGAGAAGTAGGTAGCAATCAACCTTTTTTCTTCTGTTTTTGAATAAGGATCTCACTCTAGGCCAGGTTGGCCTGGAATTTAGTCTATAGCCCAGGCTAGATTCAAACTCGCAGTGATCCTCCTACCTCAGCCTCTCAAGCACTGAGGTTAAAGGTGTGGCTACCATGCTCAGCTGGAGACAATCAACCTTTGGATTAGAGATATTTAATTGGATGTAAATTCACAGGGCTACAGATAAATCTGGCCAATTAACTTGAATGTCCCTGAAAGAGAAAGACTCTTCTTTTTATTTACTCAAATTGCACTGTATGCTTGCTTTTGTCAAACAAAGCTGTGACTGTTTATAGCCTATGGCTGATACAGAGATTGTTAGAATCATCTGGAACCTGTCTAGACATATTCTGTCTTTGAGAAAGATAGTTTCACACAAGAAAACTTTGTGTCACTCTGTGTGATCTGATAGTTCCAAGCCTTTGGAAAGATTGTGTGGTGGGTTGAATCAGATGCCACCCCTAAACGCACGTGTTCTGAATGCTTGATCCTCAGCTGAAGACAATGAGATGGGTGGAGGCTTGCTAGGGGTGGTGTGCCACTGGTGTGGGATGAACCTTGAAGTTTCATCCACCCATTCTCCTGCTGGTGTTTTCCACCTGCTCTGTGAAGAGGGAAAAGGGATGTCCAGCTTCTCTGCCATCCTTTCTCCTGTGATCACGGAGCTTCCCCTCAAACCTATAAGCCAAATAAACTAAATTTCCTCCCACCAGCTACTTTTGGTTGGGTGCTTTATGTTACCAAAGAGAAGGTAAGAACAGATGGGAAATATGCAGAATATGGGTTTTTTAAAGTATTTAACTCTGAGAGGCCAAGGGTTCAATTTTCATTTCAATGGAAAGCAGTACGGATTCCGTATAATGGGTGGCTCATAAGACCATTGGAATCCCACAAAAACCCAAAGGGGGGCAACAGTGACAAAGTAAAATCAGGTCATGGGATTAGAGAAAAAAAAAGACTTTTTATTTTTAAAAATTAAATGCTGAACACACTGCTATATGGAAGAGACCAGCAAGTCAAGAAGGGCTCATCAGTGCAATAATGATGCTAAACCTAGGAGGGTAATCTTAGCTTAATGATTTGCTAAGAGATCCACTTAGTGACAAGGAACACTTAACTGGAACTGGGGATCCATGGCAAAATCTTATGGGGACCAAGGGGAAATTCTCACTACCAGAGAGCTACAGAGAGGCTACACCCATTAGAACCTTGCCAAAATAGTAATGTGTGTCTCATTTAACCTATACTGATCTCACTCTCTGATGGAGATTCTGTTTGTATTCTTCAGAAGGCAGCAAGAATCGTGGACAACCCAATTTCACCAACAAGACATGGGATGATGGCTGAAATCCTGGCAGGAGATGAACTTCCCCTGGCCTATCATATAGGGCCCAAATGAAACCTATGAGAAAGTGGTGAGATAAACAAGAGACCTATCACCACAGCAAGTCAGATAACCAATGAACGGACAGTGGAGACAGACACCAACGATACCCAACACAATCCAAAGCAGAAGTCCAGAGACTCCTAAGATCTCAACAATAAAGCAGACTTAATACTCACCCACCATGACTCAGGGAACTGAGCGAAAGGGGGGGGAGATTGTAAGAGCCATGGTCTGGGAGAATATCCAGAGACATTGCCCCCCTCAGCAATAACACACTAAGGGGGGAGGGGAAGTCTGGCTACCTCTTGTGCTATTCATAACCCCTACCCTATGGACAGATCCAGTATGCCCACTGAGGAGGACCCCCAGTGGGATGGGGACAGAGAGGAGGGAGAGGGAGGTACTATCATAAGATTTACTCATACAATGTATCTAATTATTGACAATAAAGATATTAAAAATATTTTTCAAGCTTCTCTAAAATCAGGTCAAATTTGGGGGGTAAGAAATGTATAGTGTAAGCTTTAAAAAAATAAATATCAAAGCATTTCATATTACTAATGCTCTACTAAAATTGGACCATTATGTTATTTCAGGGACACCATGCAATCCTCTCTGGAGAAAGTACTGGACATAAGATAAACATAAATGGTCCAGACATTTAAACCGCTAGTCAGTCTTTCCCAAACTTCAAATGCCATTTGAATAATCCAAATAAATCCGAGGACTCCTTGTGGGCCAGTGTTGTAGTGAGGCCACTTCCGGATGACAGCAGCTGCCCTGGCATCCTGCAGGGACCCATTCTGACTCCCTGGCTCACTTGATCCACAGGAGGCAGGCACTGTTTCTGTACCTGTCCTGCCTGGGTGATGCGAATGACCTTCTACCCAGTCTCCTTGATTTTGTTTATACACACTCAGAGATCTCTTTGGAACTGAGTTCATATCTTGCTCTTCCTCTGCTTGAAACCCACCAGTGACTCTTGATTTGCTCATCTTAAAACTGGATGACCTATCCTGTTACAAAACTGTGTGCTCCAACTCCTTGGTGCCTGGCTAAAGGTGCATCTCACTGCGTTCCTTCCTCCACTCCAGCCACACTCATCTCCTCATTGCTTCCTCTTCCAATCACTGTATTTATTTACTTTTTGTTTATTATTATTATTATTTTGGTTTTTCAAGGTAGGGTCTCACTCTAACCCAGGCTATCCTGGTATTCACCATACAGTCTCAGTGTGACCTCGAACTCACAGTGATCCTCTTACCTTTGCCTCCCCAGTGCTGGGATTAAAGGCGTGCACCAATACAGTCAGCTTACTTTTTATTTATGTATTTACTTATTATATCATGGTTTCCCCTTGGCACTGGGCCTTGCCTGTGCTAGCCCAGGCCATACCACTGAGCTCCAGCCCCCAGTCACTGTTAAAATTGCTCTTGACCCACCAGGCTGCTCATCTCCTTTGATTGGCTCTATTTTGACATAACTCACTCATTACTTTGTCGCTCGCCGTCTATTTCTTTCCATCAGGATGTAATTTTCGAAGGAATAGAGGTTTGGGTTTTCTGTTTTACATGCACCTGAAACAGTCATTCAATAATCACCACTACAAAGAATAAATTAATTTAAGCTTAAAAATGAGAAAACTGGACTACTTGCATGGAATTAGGGAAGTAGCCTAAAATCTAGGTCGAGACAACCTTGTAGGTGTGTTTATTGTCTCAAAGAAACACAAACCATTGATCAAAATATGATTTAGGGGCTGGAGAGATGGCTCAGTGGTTAAGGAGCTCGCCTGCAAAGCCTAAGGACCAGGGTTAGATTACCCAGTTCCCACACAAAGCCAGATTCACAAGGCGGCACATATGTCTGGAGTTTGTTTGCAGCAGCTGGAGGCCCCTGGCAAGCTCATTCTCTCTATCTGTATCCCTTCTCTCTCTCTCTCTCTCTCTCTCTCTTTCTTTCTCTCTCTGCTTAGAAATAAATAAATAAATATTATTTTAAAAATATGAGTCAAAGGTGATTTCTATTAGAAATTCCTATCACATCATAACTAGCACTTTTCTCCTTCTGACATACATAGGGATCTGTGCCTTGCAGACAAAGTGAGAAAAGGGAGAGGAAAGGAGAGGAGGAAGAGAGGGAGGAAGAGAGAGAGAGAGAGAGAGAGAGAGAGAGAGAGAGAGATCACCTTTGTCT
Source organism: Zapus hudsonius (assembly GCA_004024765.1). Taxonomy (NCBI): domain Eukaryota; kingdom Metazoa; phylum Chordata; class Mammalia; order Rodentia; family Dipodidae; genus Zapus; species Zapus hudsonius. Next base: position 32,285 of record PVHP010018775.1, read on the forward strand.
CATTTACAATCACCCTGACCTACACTAAAGGACCCAGAGCCATGTTGCAGGGAGAGCTGGAGATTGAACAGGAGCAATCTGCCAAACCCTGTCCCAGGTGTGACTCCTTCTGAGACTGGTCCAGGCGTGTGTTTGAATTTTCGAGGTGGTTCTCCGGCACACTACTAGTCCAGAAGCCCCAGAGAGTGTATCCAGCCGTTCTGTAGTGGTAAAGAGACCTCTTGACTGGCAGAAACACCGGCCCACTCCACGCTGTCAAGACTTGTAGAGCGCCATCTGTCTCCCCCTCTGCAGGGCAGCGCCCAATGGAGGCTATGCTGATCACAGGAGAATAGAATCCAGTAGGCACTTCCAGCCCTCTCCCTCTCTAACCCTTAAGACATACACCAAAGACGCAATCACATCATGGCCTAGGAAGTGCTGTTTAATGGGGCATGCTTGCTTCTAGGGAGAACGCACTATTGCATCTGA
>PVHP010018776.1:0-12047 GCA_004024765.1 Zapus hudsonius
CTCATGTGCACAGTCTCTTGGCCTGGTGGATGCAGCCCATCTCTGGTGCCAAGGCAACTGTTGAGACTACTTGATGGCAGCCCTGCTTCCTCCCAGGACAGAGTCCGTTCCTTGGGGTGAAGTGTCAATGCCAATGCCTCATGACTTTCTGTACTCTGTACTTTCCCTCCCCTCAGGCTGTGGACTGGTTCACCTGCCCTCTGGTCCACCTCTTCAACAGTACACATCCACATTTGCACTTTTATTCGGGGGGGTGGGGCTACTGTTTCCTCGGTACTTAAGACCCCAAACCCACCAACACAAAAGCTCAAGTTTTAAAAACACCATAAGGATGTTTTTGCACAACATCAAAGCATTCCAAGGAATGGGTAGGGAAGGTGCCAGCATTGGGGTGAGAATACTGCCATACCTAGATCATCAATCAGCTGGAGGCACGTGCTGAGACCTGGCACCTGGCCTTGGGGCAGAGCCATCGAGGCTTTTCCCCAGCTCTTTAAAAAGCCAGGGGTTTCCTCGGCTGCTCTAGCCATCCTGGGCATTCATTTGCCTCTTTAGCTCCTCAGAAGACCAGAAGCCCCTGCCTCCACAGGTTTCTGCTATGGGAGGAGAGCAAGGTGTCCCCACTCCCCTCCGCTCCACGCTGGAGAGGGCAGTGCTTCCACCCAGTGTTTTCTGTCCAGTCTTTGTTCTTGAAGAGCAAGGCCCTTCCGCACCGTGGTTTTAATGATTTCCGTAGTAGTTGATTTGTCCAAACTGTGGCTGTCGTGCATCCTCGAATAATCACCTGTAAAAACTGTGAACGCTCGAAGCTATTTCCTGTACTCAAGTTGAAGGGGCTTTGTGGGCTTTGGGGTCTTGGCAGTGATTCCAAGAGCAGAGTGGGTATGAGCCAGGCCCAGCCTTGGTGCTGGCTGCGGTCCAGTTTTGATTCTGCTTTCTGTGTCCCTCAGCAAGTACCAATATACATTCCTCAAATAAAAAGGCGAGAATCCAGAAGTGTTAGACACTGTCATGTCTTGATTGCTTAGGGACAGAGGGACCTGTGCATTGGGATTTCTGGTTACAGCTACAGCAGGTGTCTGGGCCCTGTGTGCAGGATAAAAGCCACTCAGCCTTCCTCTCTGAGTGGGTAAGCATGCATCGGGTGGGCTGGGGTTCCTCTTGTCTTGGGACCTCTGCTCCCCACTGTCCCTCCACATCCAAAACTACCACCCGATGTTATGGCCACAGAGACTTGCAGGATTTCCAAACCCAGAATGGGGAAACACTCCAGAGACCACTCACCCCACTGGACTCACCACACCTGCAGGGACGTGTGTATCTGAAAGGTACTTGCAACTAGGACCAGGACAGGCTCAAGCTTGTCACTGCATCAACTGTTAACCAGAGTCCTGAGTTTCAGAGAAATTCAGCTCTTCCCACCTGTCTTTGGCTTGTCAACAGTGACAAGCTATACCCAACAATGAGGTGAAGGCCAGGAGAGTTCCTCCCTCACCCTATATTGCCGATTGGACAACAGGCCAGAAGAGCCAGTAATATGTTCAGGCACATCACTTAAAGACCAGGACTCTGCATGCTGTGATTAACGGTCTGTGGAAATCCAGTACTCAGGGAACTGAGCAGTTTTTGAAAATTTCATTTAGGTATAGAGGAGCATGTGTGCATCGCTTTGCATCCAGCTTTGTGGGATGCTAGGGAGGATGCAACTCGGGTTGGCAGGCTTTACAAGTAAGTGCCTTTAGCCGCTGGGCCATCACTCCAGCACCCAGGGCAGTGCAAGGTGCACTTTCCAGGTATGACAATCCAGAGCCTCAAAAGCCTCTGCTCAGGTCTTTGAGGAAGTGGACAGCTCCGAGCAGTTAATAGCTCAGGACAGAGCACTGCTTAGCAGGCCTAAGTCGGATTTGATCCATGGGCCAAAGTTGAAAAACAGGAGTTTCCTTAAAGCTTAAGACAAGTGCTGGGCCCATCTGTCCTGTCACTGCATCCAGTGTTTGGGGAGAGTGCCTGGCCCCTGTCTGTCCTCTCACTGCATCCCAGTCTCTGAGGTGAATGGTCTCAGCCAGGACTGCCCACCCAACAGATGATTTCCTTCTGCTCACCATCTTTGTGGGTGCGCCCGTGCATTTCATCCACGGGCCATTGCTTCATTCTTTGAGGATTTTCGTGCAGATCAAAGCAGAGCTCTGGGAGCAGGTCTAGTCTACCAGCAACTGCAGCCTGGCCAGCCCTGCTCTTGGCTTACCCCCTACAGAGGGGGCTCCCTGGGGACCATTTCTTCTTTAGGCTCAGCCTTCTTGCCATTACTTTTCTAATACTGGGGCTGTGAGGCAACAGGTGACACTAATTCAACAGCCCACTTGCCACTCACCTCTTTGGCCTTGCGTAATGCTTTTCCCACTGAGTTCAAGTTCTCTGCGTTTTCTCTTTATCTGTATCTTACTTTTAACTACCAACACTGGACTGTGAGGTTCTCTCTCACTATCCCCCAACAGAGCAGAGCAACAAGACACCTTTGGAAACATCTTTCTTTAAGAGAATCAAGGTCCTAATGAGTCCAGACGGGTGTGAGGTGGGCAGCTATAACAGTGCAAATATTCCAGGAGTGGAGACGTTGGGGGAGGGGCAGAATGACATGACAAAGATGGTGTAGGGAGACAGGTGCACCAAGGGTGAGGTGTTCTACTGGTTCTCCAAGCTATAATCCCTTGGGAACCATGTGATCAGCACACTGACAGACTTATCAGGCTGTTGGGGATAACTATTCCCAGGTGGCTGCCTGTTCTGACTACAGGAATAGAGTGTGGGAGGCTGGCCATTGCCAGTGGAGCTCAAGTAATGTTATGACACCAGCCCACTTCTGCCTGAAAACAAGGTGACAACCAGAACATCATTCTGGCTTGGGGAGCAATGCCCGTGCTGTCCTCCCTAGGACATTTCCCCCACCTGTCCCAAAGGCCATGGCGAGAGCTTCACTTCTCTTCTGTAAGCAGTGGTGCCTCCCCTGCAGGACTGTGAGGGACAAAGATGGTGCAGGTGGCTCCAGGAGGAGGCCAGGGCATAGCAGCCATGCCCCAAATTGTCCCCTGTCCTTATAAAGAACTGGTCTTGTCCTTCCCCCTCAGCCAGCCTTCCTTGTGAAGCACCATCTGGGGGGCACCCATGCCCAAGGCCTCCACCACAGCCAGGAAGCCTATGAGCCCTCTTATAGGAGATAAAGGTGGTTTCTGGGTCACTGGAGCCTTGATCTCTGATGGAGCTCTCTAACTCTTTTCTTCACTGTCACTTTTGTCCAAGGTTCCCATCCAGGCTCACTACCTACTTCCTCAAACCTACAGCCTCCCTTGGGGCCAGCCACCATCTAGCTGGGCACCTGAGTCTCTCCAGAGACATAAGGGAAATGTGGAAGGAGGTAAGGGACCTCCCTGACTTGTCAAGGTCAGGGGCAGAGGGCACAGAACTGGCAGGGAGTGAGGTTCCCTAAAGCTTCACAGTGTCCTTGAAAGCTCACACTGTTCTTCCAGCACCCATCTCCTCTCCTCCCGTTGTGATGATCCCTGAACGACTGCACCCAAGTGGAGGGACTGGCACTGCCCATGATGGTTCCCAGAGATTGGTATCTTCCACCCTGCTGCAGTCCTGCCCACTGCCCTTCTACTGTACAAATGCTGAAAACAGGTTCTGAGGTGGGCACTGTATGCCAGCTCAGACAACAGACCACCTCTGGGCTCAGTTTGGTAAGTTCAACAAGATGCAGAGAAGTTAGACAAACTGCTCACTAATGTTCCTTCTAGCCCCATCTGGTGACTAACTTGGACAACAGCCACTTGCAGGAAACAGTAAAATCAAAGAGTCACAAGGGGCAGCTGGTGGAGCTCTGGGGAGGGTGGAGGGTCTACAGCCCCCTGCTGGCAGCTCCAGAGAGCTTTCTCTAGGGCTGTGAGTTGGCGGGAGGTTCAGGCCTAATACAGGCAACCTTGAATTTCCAGTTCCAGAAGAGGGGATCTTCCCCTGCCAAAAGAAGAGCCCAAGAGCCCATTCCGACATGCTGAAGCACAAGTCAGAGCCCTAGCCTCAGGTCCCAGCAATGTTCTTTCATGCTAGGACTAGATCATCCCATAAGACAGGGCCAGGATGGGAGGAAGCTGGGTTGAGAAGCCCATCCAGCAGACTTGAGGTTGGTTCCTCTCCAGCCACATAACCCCCTAGCCCCAGCTTACAGAAACCTGAATTGCTCAAGAAGAGGGAAGGCAAGCAAACAGGGCTGGCATGCCAGTCACAAGGTCCCATCCCACAGGCTCTAATGCAGCCTCCCAACCTAACACTCTGAAAGTCCTTCCAGCTCCAAAATTCTATGAACCTGTACTTCTCCTACAGTTCAAGTCTGTGGACCACAGGTCACCCAAAGATTCCCCTAACAGTCTTCCCCAAGTGAGAAAGGAAGAGGCAGGAAGTCTAGGGGTTCAGAGAATTCTGCACCAGGCGGAAGGGGACCTGAAGCTGGGCTCTGGAGCCCTCAGAGGCACGGGGCTGTGGATTCCCCAGGAGTCTGACTTCTGGAGCCTCTGATGTTGTAAGACACCCCTCCCCAGCTGCTGTCCACCTAAATGGGGTGAGGGTCAGTCACACCAGGCCTCTCTGCACCTCTAAGCCTCACTGTGTCAGCCAGGCCTGCAGAGTCTGAGTCTTTCTTCCCATTGCTCTTCTCCCATGACCTGGAGGCCATGCATAGCTCTGTCCCCTTCTCCAGCACCCACCTCAGGGTGGACAGCTCTGGCATCTCTGGCTCCTGCCATCAGCACTACTGCCCAGGCTCAGGAGGAGAGGAGGACAGCCTGAACACAAGGCAGCTCTCTAGCCTCTGAGCTACTGGGCTGTGTGGACAGAGGTGTGAGGCAGGGCTCCAGGGGATATGGGGATGGATCTGTGGAGGCAGAACCCTGCCTCCATCTTCCACCCGGTGCTACTGAAGCCCAGGGGTCAAGGGTTGAGGGGCAGAGATGAATGAGGGCTCACTTGGAGCTAGGAGCCGAGTGATCTGAGTGGAGGAAGGTGGTGGCCGTATAGTTCTGGAAGAGAGGCTGCAGGAACATGCCGATGGTGCCGAAGACACAGACGAAAACAAAGATCCAGAGGAACAGGCGGTCGATCACCATGGCAACATACTTCCAGTCCTCTCTCACCTGGAGAGAAAAGACAAGAGGCCCAGATGTCAGTTAATTGATGTGGAATGGGACAGAGATGGTCCCACCCCACATACAGACACACCCTGCCTTCCTCCTGTAACAATCCCAGCATGACCTTTCACAGGCTTTGATCCTAGCAGCCTGAAAGATTCCAGTGCTCCCTGGCCATCAAGACCCATCTCAGACCTACTCATGACTCCTACCTAAAATCCAGACTTCTATCCTTTCTGATAAGCTCCTACATATCATATCCCTCAAAGCCCAAATCAAGTGTGACTTCTTTATGAAGGCTTCACTGACCCAAAGATCACAACGAAACACTGACCCTTGTACTTCCCTCAGCATGATGTCACAGCTTGCCTTCATGGTATCTGGACTACAAGCTCCTAAACCACATGGTCCCTGCCTGCTGCATCTAGAACAGTGTCTAGCCAATAAGAGCCTCTGCCTCTGAGGTCTTGCCTCTCATCTGACTGAATGGAGCACCCTGCCCAACTGCACCTTTTAAGCTCTGAGGACATGGGGTGAGACACAGATGTCAAAAACTCAGCCGGAAAGCTAAGGGTCCCTGGGCTTTGAAAGACAGACTCTTCCCCAGAGCTGCTCCACTACAGCCTCTGAACATATGTCTCTCTGGAGCCCAGCCAGCTCAAGGGGTGGAGAGAAGCCATCACCAGCGACAGAACAATCACTCACTGGAGTCTCCTCGGGCCTGCCAATACCTGGCACGATGGTAGGCACTGGGGACACAACTGAGCAAAACAACCACACCCTGCGGTTTACAGTCTCCTCAGGGTGACGGAGATGACAAGGACCAAAACTCACACACTGCAAGAGAAACAAAGAACTGAGATGGAGAAATACAAGGGAGATGGAAGCAGACTGGTCCAGAAAAGCCTCTTTGAGGAGGTGACATTTAGTCGACTTATGATGGGGAAAGAGAGTCCCTCTTTCAGGTACACACAGAAGACAATCAGGCAAAGCAGCTGAGCAGTATTTCACCTGACCTGTACCTTCCGAACTGTTTATCATGGGGAAGAAACGGCTGAGGAACTGTTCCAGACAGGATACCAAAAAGTCTTGGGAGAGGGGTGGGGTGGTGAACAACACCCGGACATCTGGATCAACTTGAAATGTGGGCTTTATAGTAATAAAGTTACTGCTGGGAGATGGCACACACTTTAACCCCAGCACTCAGGATGCAGACGTAGGAGGATTGCCATGAGTTCAAGGCCACCCTGAGACTGCATAGGGAATTCCAGGTCAGCCTGGGCTAGAGTGAGACCCTACCTCAAACAAATAAAATAAAATAAAAAGGTACTGATGCTAAATATTCTGAATTTGTTTGCCAACCCAGGGGACTTTGTGGCTTTTTGTTGTTTTGGTTGTGGCCCTGGAATGAACCCAAGTTCTCTCACATGCTAACCACACACTCTACCATTGAGCCACATCCCCAGCTCTGAGGGGGATGTGGCTCAATGGTAGAGCTCTGAGCTCAAGAGAGCTCCCTGTTTTTTAGGAGACACTGAGGTATTTGAGTGAAGCCCTCACAGTGTCTGCATTTTGCTCTCAAATAGTAGAGCAAAATTAATTAACAGTCATAAATTTTTTCAAAAGAAAAAAAAGAAGGGCTCCAGACAGATGGACCCAGATGTGTCGATGGCTCAAGAATGAGCTTGGATTGCTTACGACAACTGAGCCATAAGTCAGTGGCCCGAGTGAGGGGACAATAAGTGGACAATGGCTCCAGATAAGAGACGTGGATATTTAGGTGCAGGAGCACAAGCTGAGTCAGGAGGTTATTAGGAAACTATCCCCTGATCCTGGCAAGAGCTGCCCAAGGTCCAGGCCAGGTGTGAGTGTGGAGATGGTAGGAAAAGGATGAAGCTGAGGACCACTATGGAGGTGGCACTAACCAGAAAGGACTTCTGGCTGGCAGGAGGCGACAGAGGAGTCATGGATCCCTCCAGGCTTTTTAGTCTGAACGTGATGTCATGCACTACAAGATGGAGAAACTAGAGGAACCTAGGTGGAGACATGAATCAAGCACTCTGTTCTGGACAGGTTGACTTCCCGATGACTGTGAGGCATCCAGTTAGGCCACTGTTTCCTTGGCACCTAGTGCAGGACTACAGGCTGCGTGGATGGGCTGCAGCAGGAGCTGCAGAGGCTGTGGAGGCCCTGCCTCCCCGTGTCTCTCTCACTTGGCCTCAGCTGACTCTGAGGTTGCTGTCCCATCTCCTCAGGTCCCAGCTTCTCTTCCTGCCTCTGGGTGCTAAGAGTCACCCTGGCCCAAGCTTTTCCTGTTGTGTGTGGGGGGGGAGACATCTAGACCCCACCGCCAACAAAAACCTTAGTGCTGTCCCTTCCTCCTCCCCATCAGGCATGGCACAGTCCCAGAGGAAACCTGCCTAATCACCATGGCAACAGCTGAGCCTTGGCCTAGAACCAGCCAGGTACCAGCTGCTGCCCAAAGTGGGGAACGTCAACCCCCAACTCCTGGCTTAGCCTCAAGTAATGACCTTTGGGGTCGCCTCACTGCAGGAAAAAGTCAGAATCAAGGTGTGCAGAAAGACAGTGAGTGAGGCCTCATCTCCATCAACATTTCAGGAGACACTTCCCTGAGACCCAGAAAAAAGAAAAGGGAAGCCGGGCGTGGTGGCGCAGGCCTTAAATCCCACACTCAGGAGGCAGAGGTAGGAGGATCGCCATGAGTTCAAGGCCAGCCTGAGACTACATAGTGAATTCCAGGTCAGCCTGGGCTAGAGCGAGACCCTACCTCGAAAAACCAAAAAAAAAAAGAAAGAAAGAAAGAAAGAGAGAGAGAGAGAGAAAGAAAGAAGAAAGAAAGAAAGAAAGAAAGAAAGAAAGAAAGAAAGAAAGAAAGAAAGAAGAAAGAAAGAAAGAAAGAAGAAAGAAAGAAAGAAAGAGAAAAGGGATATTGATTTGGAAATCAGGCTTCTAGGCCGGGGGCGGCCCCATGGAACCTCTTAACTCTCCCCTCCTCCCTCATCACCACTGTCCCCAAATTCTGCCCACCATGTGACCCAAAATGGGCCTTGGTCTCCTTTTGTGCTAGGAGCGGCACACTGACAGCTTGGATGTGGAGGCGCGAGCTGCAGGGAAGGACTCTGTACTCCAGCCTCTTCTGCACGCCATCCTCCCCACAAGATCTGCCGCAAGGTCACCTGCTGCAGACTCCAATGGAGGCGGCCCAGCCCTAAAGAGCCCACGCCACTCACGCTCGCGCGAGGCACTCACGCTCTGGTCGTCGTCCTCGCTCCGCATGTGGTCCGCAATGAAGCGCACGCCGTCCACCGCCTCGCGGAGGCCGCAACCGCAGCGCTCGGCCCCCGCCGCCGCCGCAGACCCGGGCTCGGCCGCCAACCCTGGCGCGCACGCGCGGTTGACGAAGCAGGGGCAGGGGTCGGTGGCCCCCCGACCCTCGCGGAAGAAGAGCGCGCCTGCGCCCTCGCGCTCGCGCTGGCGACGCCGCAGGCGCAGGCGCTGTCGCGCGCAGCGGTGGCGCGGCTGCTGCAGAAAGAGCAGGGTGGGCAGCTTCTCCAAGAAGACCACCTTGACCCAGGGCGCCATGGTGTGCGTGGTGGGCGAGCGGTGGTGCACGTTGAGCACGCACACGCTGGTGATGATGGAGAAGGTGACCAGCACCATGGTGAACATGAGGTACTTCCCCACGAGCGGCACGTCCAGGGAGGTGGGCGGCACGATCTTGGAGATGAGCAGCAGGAAGACGGTGAGCGCCAGCAGCACGGAGATGCACAGCGTCATCTTCTCGCCGCAGTCGGACGGCAGGTAGAAGACGAGGATGGCCAGCGACGTGATGAGCACGCAGGGGATGATGAGGTTGATGGTGTAGAAGAGGGGCTTGCGGCGGATGATGAAGTCGTACGTGATGTCTACGTAGGTGGAGTCGTCGGGGTTCTCGTTGCGCCGGCCTGGCAGCGCCACGATGTCCCACTCGCCACTGGGCGTGAAGTCATCCAGGCTGGCCACGTCGCTCTTGAGGACCAGGTCGATCTCGGTCCGGTCGTAGGTCCACGAGCGGAACTTCATGGTACAGTTCTGCTGGTCGAACGGGAAGTGCTTCACCTCGATCTTACACGCGCTCTTGTAGATGGCTGGGGGCAGCCAGAAGATACTGCCGTCGTAGGAGACCACCGCGTTGGAGTAGAAGGACACCTCGTACATGCCGTCAGCACTGCCGAGGAATAATGGGACACTGAGCCCTGGCCTGAGCATCTCCATCCCGCCCACCAACGCTGAGCCGGGGAGGAGGGCCCAGGCTGGGAGTGACCATCCATTGCAGAGAGAGCTAGCAGGAATTCAGCCAGATGGGATAAGTGTGGGGTGGTGATGAGAACAGGCGTCCTGCTCAGGAATGCCTGTGCCTCCCTTCAGCAGTAGGAGAGAGGAGAGGGGACCCTCTTGAATTGTTCCACTTTGTGTAAGCTGGTCGGTCCTCATGAGGGTGGAGCCCCATGGAAAGGGGCGGGCACACTCTGGTCAGTTGAGGAAGGAAGTTTTGTACCTTGGAGGTGAGAGGGATGGTTGAAGGGGGCAGAACAGGACCTAGAGGAGAAACCCGGACCTCAAGTTTCTTTGATCACACCCAGGCTTCCAGGAGCAGCCATTCTTAAACAATTTAGGCACTGAGAGATGTCAGCATTTATTTAACATTCCCCATCCCAACTCCAAACTGGGATTCCTAAATGTCTTGGAGGAGACTGGTCTAAGTCAGCTTGGCCATCCGCACTGTCTCACTGGGCTGGGCCTTTCTGCAATCCTCCAGGAAAAGCCCCTTCTCTCTCACAACATCATCTGTTCATTCCTTTTATCCCCCCCCCAAAAAAAAACTTCTTTCCCTCCTGAGCACCCCCATGGTCTCCCCTGACTTTTCCATCACTCCAGGGTCACCTACTTGTTGTACAGGACCACATCTGGGAGCCAGATGTGTTTGGAAGGGAGCCGGACCTTCTTCATATTATCGAAGTCTTCAGGCTTCCAGGTAAGGCGATAATCCTCCCACTCCTGGGAAAGGATGACAGTGAGGCCATACCTCCCTCTGCCCTCAAGAGTGACCCAAGGTCGAGGAAAGGAGCAAGAGGGAACCCATATGGCTTGAGGAAATGTGTAAAAGCAGTCCAAACATAGCTCAAATGATGGTTTAACTCGCATAGCTAAGCCAGGGTATAGAGCCTACATTTTACAAGTGGGAAAGTGAATATTGGAGAGCCTAACCATGTTTAACATCACAAAGCTAAAAAATATGAAAAATAACATGACTGGTGTGTGGCCCAACCAAAATTAAAATCCAGTTATTCAGGAATGAAACCTGTGTTTTCTGCCTCTATTGATGAGAGAAAATGGCTTTCAAGATGGACAAAGAAGAAACCAGGCGTGGTGGCGCACACCTTTAATCCCAGCAACAGGGAGGCAGAGGTAGGAGGATCACCATGAGTTTGAGGCCACCCTCAGGCTCCATAGTGAATTCCAGGGCAGCCTGGGCTACAGTGAGACACTACTTCAAAAGAAAAATCAAAAAAATAAAAGGAGAAAGAGGAAGAAGAGAAGGAGCGAAAAGAGGCTCAAATGTGGGCATGGGAAGAGCACTCACCTGGGTCAGCCAGACATTGGTGGTCATGATTTGTTCACGCTCATGCTGCAGGGAAACAGGATGGCTGCTGAGAAGGCTCCCCCAGCCTGCAGACCTCCCACCTTAGGAATACCAGATGAGCAAACATAAACTATACGTTCTGGCTGGCTGACTTCACCTGGGACCCATACTCACCACACTGATGAGCTGGGCCAGGGACACCATGAGCTGCACCGTCACCAGCTCTGAGCCGTTGGTGGCTGGGCGGATAAGCTTATTGTATCGAGAGGGATCCAGGAGGTGTTCCACCAGCCGCTCTTCTGTGTCTGTACCCCACACTCCTGAGCAAAGCCAGGGCAGGAAGTAAACAGGAGGGCTCCCAAAGGGTTGGTTCCACACTACCCAGGAAGTGGGGCAATCCACCAGCCCAATTTAGAGGCTGTCACTTCCTACAGCCCCTGTTACTGCAAAATGCTTACACAATGGACGCCCCAGATTGACTTTCACAGAGGAGTCCCTCTCGGGGACCACTGAGCCAGGCATCCAGACATCTTAATAGGTGCCTATTCAAGTGTGCAAATAACAGTGTGTGCTCCCACACATGACTGGTTGTGACATCCCCCTCCCTCTACAGGCATGGGTAGGAGTGTAACAGCCCACTCTGCAGCTCATCCTGGCCCCTCTCACCTCTGCTCTCCTCTGTCATTGTGCACAACACACCCTCCCTGGCCACTCACAGGACTCCTTCCTCATCCTCGGTCGGGCTGTTTCTACTCTCAGGTTTCCTGTCCTATCCCACAAAAGACTGAGGATTCAGTGTTCTCACTTCCTGCCTGTCCCTGTGGGGCAACCAAAGCCAGGAGCCCAGTGAAGACAGTGGGAAATGAGAGACTCCCAGGTCACAGAGTCAAATGGTATCTCCACCACCATAAGAATTAGCTCCTGCTGTCCCAGAACGCTGGGGAGATTGCCCTCCCTCCTTTCTCCCTGCGCCCCCTCCACCGTCCTGTCCTGTCCAGGTTATCATCCCTCCCTTGCGCAGACCCTGGGGTCTCTCCTCCCTCCCCCAGCAGGCTCCCCCACCTCCTCTAGGAAATCTTTCTTTCGCCTTCGGACTTGTCAGGGGTGACAGCTCGGCGTCCTGGGTCACTGGCTGGGTAAGTAAGAGAGCCCGGCCGGCCCGTTCTTACCTGAGCACAGCCAGAAAAGGCCAAAGCCGAGCCGCAGCGCCATGGAGCTGGGACGCC
>PVHP010018776.1:12147-32775 GCA_004024765.1 Zapus hudsonius
GGGGGGGGGGGGGGGGAGGTGGTCTCTGGGTGGGCTGTGCTTTGACTGGACCTGCCTGCCTGTCAAAGGTGAGGTGGGCAGTCTACCGGATCGTGGAGACCCCAAAGTTGGGGCAGGGCCTGGAGAGATTTGAGAAGGGCCGAGAGACCTGCTGAATAAGCGGGGGTGCCAGGCAAGTAGGTCAGGGCCCTCTTAGAACGTGTGGGGGAGGGGTCGAGAGAAGTTTCTAGGGTTCTGCTCAGCCTTTTATTCTATGACCCTGTTTTCCAGGAAGGCTGAGGATGCATGCTAGGCCCTTGGAGAAAGAGACAGGGAGCCATGGGTTTGCTGTTTTAAGAAAGCAAGCAGCTGTGAAACCTTGGAACCAAGTCCCTTCTCCTCCTGTCCCCTATCTCTATTTGCAGAAGCTCTGCCACAGCCGAGATCCCGCACTCCCCCAGGGTGTCTAAGCCATGAAGGTAGTGACCTCTCCTGAAAAGAAGGTAACCTTGAAGGTTCTGAAGAATGCAGAGATAAGCAGCCCATATCAATGATTCTTTCTCATCCCCATTCGCTTACACTCCAGTCATCTTCTGTGTTCTGGGGAGATCAGGGGACCATATCACAGAGAAAGGACAAAGCCAACACAAAGGAGAGCAAAGATGAGAGGTGTCAAAACTCAATGGCATCTTTGATCTTAAAAGCCCTGAACTTTTAGCTGCTGAGCCAATAAAGGGTCTCTTTTTCTTAAGTGAATTTGTTGTCACTTTCAACCAAAAGATTCCTCTCTAAAGCACATTTATCACATCGCAAAGCTGTCTGGTTTCATCAGCGCCTACTTGTCTGACCTCATCTGGGCCACTCTCCCCTCAGGTCCACTCTCCAGCTATTGGCAGTGAGGCAGTTTAGGGTGAATGGGGATGTCCTTGCAGTCTCCACTTTGCTAGAGCTCAGAGAAGAATCTGTCTAAAGGAGGAGGTCCCTAAATCTGTTTTTCCATAAACAAGCTGAACCCTTGCTGGGCATGGTGGCACATGCCTTTAATCCCAACACTGGAGAGGCAGATGTAGGAGGATCACCATGAGTTCAAGGCCACCCTGAGACTACACAGTGAATTCCAGGTCAGCCTGGGCTAGAGTGAGACCCTACCTTGAAAAAACAAAAAAAAATTATATAATTTTAGTTCCAAGATCTCTGTGTGTATGTGTGTGGAAATGTGTGTGTGTGTGTGTGTGTGTGTAATAATCTCTTAAGAGATCTTCGTACCAAGGAAAAGAGAAAAGCTTAACACTAAGAAGATCCACCTTCTACAATTTACATCAACAGTTGTTGAGTATCTCCTGTGTACCAGGAATTATTTGGGGCTGAGGATGCAATGAACAGAAAGATCTAGTTCAGTTATTAAAGAGACCCACACTGACAGCAACCATTATCCACTGTGGTGGTGCTGCTCTAGAGAGGAGGGAGGTGGACACACAGCAGGGAGGGGAAGGGGCCTGTCTGTAGGGCTTGGAGGGCAGAGAAATGAAAGTCAAGGTTCAGATAAGGATAAACTCAGTAAGGCAGGCTGGCTGAAAGCACTGCAAATCACTGGGATGCAGGGTATTGAGAAGGCTGTGAACATCCTCCATTATGGAACCTCTTTCTACAATGCTTTCTCCTCTCTGGGTGAGAGATAGGTGGTCACTCCCTGACCAAAGCCTTTGGCTGCTGTGGCCAGTCCACATAGCCTGCTTGCCTCAGTCTCTACCTCCTCTTCTCAGGCGCCCAGCTTCTACTTCAAGCTTATGTCCAGCCTTGCAAGGATAGAGTCCTTGAATTCAACCACCCACAGACCGAGGAGAAGGGACACCCTCCCTTTTCATCTCTCACAGTCCCACAGTCCTTCTGTGGCAGCAGGGGAGGAGGATAGGTCCAGAACCACACAGGAGAGATAGGACAGATGTGGAAATGCCAATCCCAAAGCAACGCAGTGGCTGGGCAGAGTCTTAGTGGGATGATCCCATTGCCTCTGAAGGAAGCAACATTTTCTCTTGAAAGACATGAAAATTAATATATTTCCTTTAAGAATTTTAAATTTAAAAAAATTTTTGGGGTGGCTCAGCGGTTAAGGTACTTGCCTCCAGTGCCTAAGGCCCCGGGGTTCAATTCCACAGTACCCACATAAGCCAGACCCACAAGGTGGTGGCCCTGGTGCGCTGTGTGTGTGTGTGTGTGTGTGTGTGTGTGTGTCTGCTTGAAAATGAATAGATAAGATATTTTAAAGGAGAGAAAAAAGGGAGAAAAAAAGAAGAAAAGGGATAAGAAGGGAATTTTTTTTTTTTTTTGGTTTTTCGGAGTAGGGTCTCCCTCTAGTCCAGATTGTCCTGGAATTCACTATGTAGTCTCAGGCTTGCCTCGAATTTGTGGCGATCCTCCTATTTCTGTCTCCAGAGTGCTGGGATTAAAGGTGTGAGTCACCATGCCCAGCTTTAATTTTTTTTTAATTTTATTATTTGCAAGCAGAGAGAGACAGTGAAAATGGGCGCACCAGGTCCTCCAGCAAATGAACTCCAGATGCATGCCTCACTTTGTGCATCTGCTTTATGTGGGTATGGGAGAAATGAATCCAGGTCTTTAGGCTTTGCAGGCAAGAAACACCTTAACCGCTAGCCATCTCTTCAGCCCCTTAATTTTTAATTTTTGTTATCAGAATAACACCTGTGTTCATGAAGACCCACTGGAAAATACAAGTTAGTAAAACACAAATTTCAAAGTGGATTCCAGGGAAGGGAAATCACAGTTAGGAAATGAGTGAATATATTTATATAAATAGATAATAGAGATATAAGCAGGCATGACATTCATAAAGAAAAGCGCATTCATGGTCTGGGGAGATGGCTGAGCAGTTAAAAGCACTTGCTTGTAAAACTTGCCAGCCCAGGTTCAATTCCCTAGTGCTCATGTAAGTAAGGCCAGATGGACAAAATAGCATATGCATCTGGAGTGGCACATGCAGGGGAAGGAGACCATGGAGTGCCTGTTCTCTCTTTC
Organism: Zapus hudsonius; assembly: GCA_004024765.1. Classification (NCBI taxonomy): domain Eukaryota; kingdom Metazoa; phylum Chordata; class Mammalia; order Rodentia; family Dipodidae; genus Zapus; species Zapus hudsonius. The sequence goes on from PVHP010018776.1 coordinate 15,160, forward strand.
TCTTTCTCTCTCTCTCACACACACACTCTCTCTCTCAAATAAAAAAATTAAAAAAAAATAGAGGTAGGGCTGGAGAAAGGGCTCAGTGGTTAAGGCATGCCCATTCTCTACCTCTTTTTGCAAATAAATAAAAATACTAAAATAAAGGTACTGTTATCATCAACATTTTCACAATATAAACACATAATGCCACCCAGAATTCCAAGAAAAATGATGAAATGAGAGGAGCTGCCATGTAGGGAGCCTGTCCTGCCAGGGATCATGGCCTGTGTGGGACATCATCTCTGTATCCCCAGCACCCACCTCAGCTCTGAGCAAAGGGCAGGGTTCAGAACATGCTGGTTGGTTGAGTTAGGGACAAGATATTTCTGTTGTCCTGCCCGTCAAGGAGAAGACCACTCACCTGCTCCCCACAGCACAGTGTCCCATTCCCACAACACATGACCTTCTGGAGAAAAGAAACACAATTCCACAGACCAGCCTGAGTGAGCTTTTTTTTGGGGGGGCCGGGGGAGGTTCAAGGTAGGGTCTCACTGTAGCCCAGGCAGACCCAGAATTCATTATGTGGTCTCAGGCTAGCCTCAAACTCACAGGGATCCTCCTACCTCGGCCTCCCCAGTGCTGGGATTAAAGGCTACCACACCAGGCTCTGAATGATCTTTGAAAATTTTGATTAAGATCATGCTACTCTGGGTTTGAAATCCTCCTGAGGTTTTCCATGGTACTTTGAGAAAAACTCAAACACCTTCTGTGTCTGTGTAATCCAGCCTTCTCCACTGGTCCTTCTCTCTGTCACTCTCACGACCTCCCGCTAGGCAGATCTGCCAACCCGTGGTGGCACATGCCTTTAATTTTAGCACTCCAGAGGCAGAGGCAGAGGCAGAGGCAGGAGGACCACTGTGAATTGGAGGCCAGCCTGAGATTACATAGTGAATTCTGTGTCACCCCCTGGGCTAGAACGAGACTCTACCTCGAAAAACCAAAAAAAAAAAAAGAAAGAAAGAAAGAAGAAAGAAAGAAAGAAAGAAAGAAAGAAAGAAAGAAAGAAAGAAAGAAAGAAAGAAAGAAAGAAAGAGAAGAAAGAAACAAAGAAGAGAGAGAACAACCAATCAGAAGCAGCTTAAAGAAGGGTTTATTTTTGGCTTACAGTTTTGAGGGGAAGTTCATCATGGTGAGGACAGCATGGCAGGAGAGGGAAGCCAGCACCTCACTGTCACATCAGCAGGGATGAAATAGAAAGAAAACAGTCAGAGGGCCAGGCAGGTGCCCCCCTCTCTGATACACTTCCTCCAGGAAGACTCCAGCTTGCACAGGTTCCACAACCTTCCTACATAGCAATACCCATCAACGATTAAGAAGTCACACACATGAGTCTATGGGGACATTTTATATTCAAACCACCGCACCATGTGGAGCACAATGTCTAGAACATGGAAAAGACCCATGAATATTTATGGAATGATGAACACCTCTTGGCTTCTTCATGCTAACAGTGATCACAGCAGTAGTAGGAATGAGCCCTGGAGGTCAAGATACACAGTATCCATCCCTGTGAGAAGCACTTTACATGTCAGTTCAGATAAACCAGCACAATGGACATCACACTCAATCTACATTACTGTGAGAAATTAAATAACTTAGAGCCCAAGGACACATAGCGAGTAAATTAGAAGAGCCCAAGTCCAAGACTAGTTTTGTCTGACTCCTCAACCCCAATTAGCTATGCTGCCCCTATGGAGTCTAGCTTGGAGGGCTGCAGCAATGACCATCCATGCTCAGCCCTTTTCTCCTTAATCCAGAACCCACATCCCTCCAGATGCCTCCAGGAGACAGTCTATGTCATTCCTCCCCTCAGTTCATTTGTTCATACCTAACTCCTACTTTCCTACAAAACTCAGCTCTGGGCTGGAGAGATGGCTCAGTGGTTAAGGTGTTTGCCTGCAAAGCCTAACAACATAGGTGACCCAGGTTTGATTCCCCAGTACCCACATAAAGCTAGATGCACAAGGTGGTGCATGCACCTGGAGTTCGTTGGCAGCTGCTAGAAGCCCTGGTGTGTCCATCCACCCATCCATTCATTCATTCTCATTCTCTCTCTCTCTCTCTCTCTCTCTCTCTCTCTCTCTCTCCTTGCAAATAAATAAAAATATTTTAAAAGCTGGGCATGGTGGTATATGCCTTTAGTCCTAGCACTTGGGAGGCAGAGGTAGGAGAATCACCAAGTTCAAGGTCACCCTGAGAGTACATAGTGAATAGTGAATTCCAGGTCAGCCTGGGCTACAGCAAAACCCTACCTCAAAAAAAAAAACAAAAACAAACAAAAAAGGGGGGGCTCATGAAAGATGGCTCAGCGGTTAAGGCACTTGCATACAAACCAGAAGGACCTGCGTTCAATTCCCCAGTACCCACGTAAAGTGGCGCATGTCTAGAGTTCGTTTGCAGTGGCTGGAGGCCCTGGAGTGCCCATTCTCTGTCTATCTGCCTCTCTCTCTCTCTCTAATTAATTAATTAATTAATTAATTAACTAAGTGGGCTGGGGAGACAGACAGCTCAGCAGTTAAAGGTGCCTGTTTTAAAGGTGGTGGCGCACGCCTTTAATCCCAGCACTTGGGAGGCAGAGGTAGGAGGATCACCATGAGTTCGAGGCCAGCCTGAGACTACAGAGTGAATTCCAGGTCAGCCTGGGCTAGAGTGAGACCCTACCTCAAAAAAACAAACAAACAAAAAAAAGGTGCCTGCTTGCAAGCCAAGTTCAGTTGTCCTCAGGATGCAATCCCAACGTGCCTAGACCATGGAAGTCGGTGCCAGGAGAATCTAGAAGTTTACAAACAGCAGTGACAAGAGAGACCTTGTCTCAAAAGGTGGAAGGGGAAGAAATACCCTGACCTGCACACTCCCATATACACATCATACACACAAAAAATAAAAATCTCAGCTGTTAGTACTGCTAGTTAGTTGCACAAGCCCCCATAGCTTCTCAAAATTCAACCTAGATCATTCACTCTCCTTAGACATGGACTTTCATCTGTTCCTTCAACAGCACTGTCCTGCCTCGTGTCATCCCTCCTCTTCCCACTCTGCTCACTCTGCAGAGGTTAATGGGTCACTTGTTCAGGAACACCATCCCAGAACCCCGGACTTGTTCTCTGAGGCGCTCACCTCACTACAACTGAAGAGATTCTGTGACCATGTGTGAACTGTCTGATTTCTACCAGGCTGGGCACAAATATGAAAATATGAGGGCCGAGTGCATCCTATTCAAGGTAGGGTCTCGCTCTAGTCCAGGCAGACCTGGAATTCACTCTGTAGTCTCAAGGTGGCCTTGATCCCATGGTGATCCTCCTACCTCTGCCTCCCAAGTGCTGGGATTAAAGGCATGCACCACCACGCCCTGCTTCAGAAAGGTTTTTATTAATACTTTATTTATTTGCAAAGAGAGAGAGAATGAATGAATATGAAAGGGTATGCCAGGGCCTCTAGCCACTGCAAACAAACTCCAGACACATGTGACTTTGTGCATCTGGCATTATGTGGGTCCTGGGGAATTGAACTCGGCTGTTAGGCTTTGCAGGCAAAGGCCTTACCACTGAGAAATCTCTCCAGCCCCTAAATTTTGTTAACCCCTCCTACATTTAGAAAGCTTTGTAAAGTCCAGCTTTTACCACACCTATTTCCCCTAATGTAAGCATGAGGGCAAAGATAAGGATGTTGGTTTCAGTTACTGCTGGCTCCCTGCACCCGGTATTCATGAAATGAATATGCCCATCGCTTGTAGTTCAACTGGATACCACCTTATATGCCCACTTGTTTTAGAAATGACTCCATATAAGGTTTGCCCATGCCAGAAGTCTCTCCCAGCAGAGATGCTGGACAGTAACCATGACTTTTAGGTTCCTCGTGGGAGAAGGTAGAGGAGAATCTGTGCAACATTGTGGAACTAACTAATCAGGTTTTCTTCTAATTAACCCCCTTACAGGATGTGGCACGGGTGAGAGGCCCCCGGTTCAATCTCTAGTAGATCAATAAATAATATACACACTCAAATCCTTTGTAAGTATAGAGCTCACATCACATCAGGCATGGTGGCATAACATATAATTCTGGTACTTAGGAGGCTCAAGCAGAAGGATCTCAAGTTCCAATTTTTAAAATTTATTTGATTATTTATTTGCAAACAGAAACAGAGGCAGAAAGAATGGACTTGCCAGGGCCTCCAGCCACTACAAATGAATGCATGTGCCACTTTGCACATCTGGGTTTAAGTGGGTACTGGAAAACTGAATCCAGGTTGTTAGGTTTTGAAGGCAAGTGCCTTAAATGCTGAGCTATCTCCCCATCCCAAATTCCAATTTCTTGAGTAAGGGCTAGAGTCAAGTGACCAATAAAAAGCTTTTGAGGGGTGGGGGAGATAGCTCTGTGGTTAAAGGCATTTGCTTGCAAAGCTTGATTACTCATGAACCATGTAAAGCCAGATGCACGATGTGGAGTTCATTTTCAGTGGCAAGAGGTCCTGACATGCCCATACTTTCTCTCAAATAAGAGTAAACAAACAGGGCTGGAGAGATGGTTTAGCAATTAAGGTGTTTGCCTGCAAAGCAGAAGGCCCAGAGTTTGATTCCCCAGTACCCACATAAAACCAGACACACAGGTGGCGCATGCGTCTGGAGTTTGTTTGCAGTGCTTGGAGGCCCTGGTGTGCCCATTCTCTCTGTCTGCCTCTTTCTCTCACTCTCAAATAAATAAATTTTTTTAAAAGTAAACAAAAAACAAATAAATGCTCTTGCAGAATACAAGGGGAAGGATGGAGGATCCAGGCAAGGTGGTGCATGGCTGCCTGTACTCCTTGGGGTACATGGCAAGATCCCGACCATCGTCCCTAAGGCACACTAAGGAAGAGGGCGTGGTCTTTGAAACAGACCCAGGAACTCTGCTTAGTGGCTGTATGGCTCAAGGAGTCAGCCTTTTCCTCCATTTGTAAAACCGATAAAAACGCCTACCTCTGGAGTGGCACATGCCACTTTGGTCCCTTTGACCACTGGGAAATCTCTCCAGCCCCTAAGTTTTGTTAAGTGGTCCTTTTTGACACCCTTGGTCCCAGCACTGGGGAGGTAGAGGTAGGAGGATCACCATGAGTTCGAGGCCACCCTGAAACTACATAGTAAATTCCAGGTCAGCCTGGGCTAGAGCGAGAACCTATCGTGAACAACAGCAATAAAAAGCCTACCTTGAGCAGGGCATGGTGGCACACGCCTTTAATCCCCACTTGGCAGGCAGAGGGAGGATCGCTGAGTTCAAGGCCAGTCTGGGACTACAGAGCAGTTCCAGGTCAGCCTGGTTTATATCAAGACCTTACCTCAGAGAACAAGCAAAGCAAAACAAAACAAAACAAAAAACCAAAATGCCTCCCTTGTAGTATTGAGAGGTTTTGAAATATATGTAAAATATCCCTCAATAAGAAAGGGCTTGCCAGCTTGGTGGCGCACGCCTTTAATCCCAGCACTCGGGAGGCAGAGGTAGGAGGATCACCATGAGTTAGAGGCCACCCTGAGACTACAGAGTGAATTCCAGGTCAGCCTGGGCTAGAGGGAGACCCTACCTCGAAAAACCAAAAATTTAAAAAAATTTTTAAAAGGGCTTGATGAATTGTAATTTTTACCATAGTCATTTATCTGTTTATTTAGTTTTTTTCTTTTGGAGGGGGAGGGGGCTGGGCAAATTCACCAGGCCTTACCAGAGGCTGACACCTGCCTGCCTTTGGATTTCTGGAACCTCTGCCAGCTTTGTCCTTGGTGACAGTGGCACCTAGTGGGAGCCTGGAAGCGTTGCGGGCTATCCCCGCAGCCGCCAGCATCGGAGCTATGGAGTTAGCTATGGAGGCTTGGGAGGTAAAATGAGGTCGCCTGAGTTTGGACCAAAAGCCTGCCACCATAAGTGACCCAGCCTCCTCTCTCGGAATCCTCGGGAACAGGCAAGGTACAGACCCATAATTTCTTTTTCCCCCCGAGGTAGGGCCTCGCTCTAGCCCCAGGCTGGCCTCGAACTCGCGGCGAGCCTGCCGAGTGCACCGCCACGCCCGGACAGACCCGTTTTTCAGCCGAGGAAACCTAGCGCTGACGTCCGGCACCCCGTCCACCCAGGCCGGGCTCGGAGGCGGGGCCGGAGGGGGCGGAGCCGGAAGCACCAGTCCCAGCGGGGAGAGCCCCAGCAAGCACGCGGCTCGGGTCACGTGATGGGGGAACTCTGTGGCGCGCGTGCGCGCACGACGCACGACGCACGACGCCAGCGCGCCGGGGCTTCGAGCGGCTGAGCGGAGGAGTCCGGGTCACGTGCCCGGGGGGCGGGGCGGACGGGACGGGCGGATCTCCCGGGCCGACCAGCGCGCGGGGTCACGTGAGGGCTCGGGGGCGGGGCCTCCGAGGGGCGGGGGAGGGGCGCGCGGCTTCCGGCGGCGTGGGGGGGGCGAGGGGAGGGGGGGGCCTGTCCCGGAGGTGGCGGCGGCGCCATCTTGGCGAAGGGGGGATCAGGAAGTGCGGTCCGCGGCGGCGGCGGCGGCGGCGGCGGCGGAGCCCGGAGCGGAGGCCGGAGGCTCCCGGCCCGCCGGCCCCGGAGCGGAGCGGAGCGGAGCGGAGGATGCAGCAGCCGCAGCCGCAGGGGCAGCAGCAGCCGGGGCCGGGGCAGCAGCTGGGGGGCCAGGGGGCGGCGCCGGGGGCCGGGGGCGGCCCTGGGGGGGGACCGGGACCGGGGCCGGGGCCCTGCCTGAGGCGGGAGCTGAAGCTGCTCGAGTCCATCTTCCACCGCGGCCACGAGCGCTTCCGCATCGCCAGCGCCTGCCTGGACGAGCTGAGCTGCGAGTTCCTGCTGGCCGGGGCCGGGGCCGGGGGCGCCGCGGGCCCGCATCTCACCCCGCGGGGGTCGCTGCCCGGGGACCCCGTCCGCATCCACTGCAACATCACGGTGAGGACCCCTCGCGTGCGCCGGGGGGGGAGGGTCCCGGGGTCACCCTGCACCCGGGTCTGCGAGGCCGAAGCCCTCTTGGGGTCGGCGCTCTCTTCCCAGGTTACACTCGGGGCTTTCTGCCACTCACCCCGACATCTGTCCCCTCTCCCACCTCCTTCCTTCCCTGAGTCCACCCACAGCCCAAGGTTCCTGATTGGGGCGACTCCTCCACAACTTTCCCGAGGCACCCCGCCCGGAATGCCCCCCCCCCCCGCCACATACAAAGTTCCAGGCCTCTGCTGGGAGGACCCGATGGAACCTGGCACACTGAGGTGCTGACCCTTCTCCCGAGCTCCTGGCCTCCCGACGTCGTCACCTGTGGGATCCCTGGCCAGCCCCTTGCTCTCTCGACTTTGGCGTTCATCGACTCCACTTCTTTGGGACCTCTTAACTCTCCTCTGCCCGGCTGGTGGCAGAGCGGCCCCTCCCCTCCCTTGTCCTAGGTTGCTCCCTTTCCTGGTCGTGATGGTAGTGTGATGTGGATAGCTTTATTTTGAGCAATAACCATTCCATTTCTCCCCAGTTGGCCTCCTTATTTCCTAACTGCTTGCTAGACGAGGAGTCACCCTGCATGTGCCCTGTCTCCGCCATCCCTTGTTGGAAGGGTTTGTGTGTGTGCTTTCAGAGTTTCTGGTTCTCCATGGTGTGGTGCTTTTATATTGGTTGGTAATCTCTGCAGTGATGGGCTCACGTCCTGGAGCAGTAGCTAGGGGAAAGACTGTCTTTGTGAATTCCGTGGTATTTGGAGGCCTCAATTCAACGTGTGGGGCGTTTCCTGTCCTTTTCTGTGATCAGACCTGCTCACAGTTTCTTGAGGTAAGCCTCAGCTTGGATAGATGGTACCCCACCCCAGTTACCATTGGAAGCTACCAGGAGTGACTCAGGCAAGTGCAGATTTCAGGGGATTTTTGTTGTTGTCGTCGTTGTTGTTTTTCGAGGTAGGGTCTCACTCTAGCCCAGGCTGACCTGGAATGCACTATGTAGTCTCAGGCTGGCCTCAAACTCACGGTGATCCTCCTACCTCTGCCTCCCAAGTGCTAGAATTAAAGGTGTGCACCACTATGCCCAACATATTTGAGTATCTTTGATACTCCAGCATTGGGCAGAGCTAGGATGTTCAGCAGAAGTGGGTAAGGCTTCCTTGGTTTGTGTTGAAGCCTCAAGATTGAATTTTGCTCCTGAATTGAGCTTCTGATTCTTTAAGAGTAGGATTGCCTCATCCCAGTTGCCAGAGGCTGGCTATGTGCTTACTGTCTTTGGTGGAAAGTTAGTTTGGGGGGATCTTTATCTGCAATTACTATGCCCCTATTAAACCTGGCCTAAACTGGCCCCCTTGTTTTGGGCATAGAAGTCTGGTCAGGCTGCTTTGGCACCATGGCTCAGGAATGCTGAGAATGTCAGCAGTGTAGGCTTCTTTCTCCCTGGCCTGCTATGTGGAGCCCTACAGCCCACATCTGGACTGAGAAGGTGCTGTGTTCCCAAGGATCTGTTGGGGCTGGAGTGGGTAGTATTCAGATATCCTTTTAGCCTTTGGCTGCTAGGGACACTTTCATTTTCTATCCTCCTCCCGTGCTGGATACAGTCTCCTTTTTCTCATCAGTGTGAGTGTGATAAAGTGATCCTCCCTCTGGTTCAAGAGTTTGGAAAGCAGCACCAGAGGGCTCTGGCATGGATATGGAAGAGCTTGCTGGAGGGTGGCACTCCAGAGGCAGGTCAATGGATCAGGAGTGTCCTCTACTGGAGTCTCTCTGGACACAGAATCACAAGTGTCCTTCTCTGTAGTCTCTGTGGACAGTGTATCAGGAGTGTCCTTCTCTGTAGTCTCTGTGGACAGAGGATCAGGAGTGTCCTCCTTCTCTGTCGTCACTGTGGACAGTGGATCCGGAGTGTCCCTCTCTGTACTCTGTGGACAGACAGTGTATCAGGTGTGTCCTTCTCTGTAGTCACTGTGGACAGTGGATCAGGAGTGTCCCTTCTGTACTCTTTGTGGACAGTGTATCAGGAGTGACCTCTGTAGTCTCTGTGGACAGAGGATCAGGAGTGTCCTTCTCTGTAGTCTCTGGACAGTGGATCCGGAGTGTCCTTCTCTGTAGTCTCTTTGGACAGTGGATCAGGAGTGTCCTTCTCTGTAGTCACTGTGGACAGTGGATCCGGAGTGTCCCTCTCTGTACTCTTTGTGGACAGTGTATAAGGAGTGTCCTCTGTAGTCTCTGTGGACAGAGGATCAGGAGTCTTCTTCACTGTTATTTCGCTGTCTCTGGTTTTTTACTTTGGAAGAAAGCTTCCAGGCTTTTTTCTGGCAAAGACCCTCCCAATGCCTGCTCTGCTCCTCCCTGTCTAGGCTTCACTGGAAGTTGCTTGGTTAGATACTGGCCTGCTGAGCTGGGTGTTGATGAGTGTGGGACAGGGCATGGCAGCAGGGAAGCAAAGGGACTAGAAGTCTTTGGGAGGGTACAGCAAAAACTGGTCTTTCATTAGGTTGTTCCTTATGACTGCTCTCTTCTTCTCTCCTCTTAGGAGTCATACCCTGCTGTGCCTCCCATCTGGTCGGTGGAGTCTGATGACCCTAACTTGGCTGCTGTCTTGGAGAGGCTGGTGGACATAAAGAAAGGGAATACTTTGGTGAGAGGGCTCTGGCATAGGAGTGCATGTTTTCCTAGTGGGTCTACAATGCAAAGGTACCCTGTGAGGTAGTACGATACAACTTGAGTGGTATCCCAGACTGAACATCTTGGGGCAGGAGAGTTGCTTACCGAAACCAGAGGCAGATTTCTGTAGCACCCCCAGGGTGGGTCCACCAGGAGGGTCATTCCCACAGCCACATGGTCCATATAGTTTAGAGAACCAGGCTCCATTTTGGGATCTGAGCTAAGAGCTCACCCTTGCAGTTATCCAAATAGGAGTGGGGAAGAAGCATTTTATGTCTCTGGCCCCACCCCAGCTCTTGCAGCACCTGAAGAGGATCATCTCTGACCTGTGTAAGCTCTACAATCTCCCTCAGCACCCAGACGTGGAGATGCTGGATCAGCCCCTGCCAGCCGAGCAGGTGAGCACTGGGGTCTGCACTCTCCCCCTCCCCACTACTCCCAGACACAGGACTCTCTTTCTTCTCCAGAGGAGAATCTAGCTAAATGGGACACTGCTGGCTTCCTTTCTATCACATCCCTCTCTCAGCAGCAGGATCCCTTGGGGTGAGAGGGAGGAGGAAGTTTTAGCATTATATTAGATAGGAGTTGGTAACTCATTTAGAACCAAGAATATGGCATCGGTGCAGAGGTCAAGTAATGAAGGTTCTTGGGAAAGTTAGATAGGGATTTGTGAAGTAGATGACTTTACAATTTTTTCTTTCATTCTTTGACATGTGGTAGGAGGAAAATTATGGGCTGGTAGCAAAGTCATCCATCTGTGGGTTCTTGCTTCCACTCAGATCAGGTTGGTGGAGAGACTCCTGGGTCTCATGGGTCATGTCTAGCTTCCAGACCTACAGACCCAAGGGAGTAGGTCAGGCTGTATTCTAGCGCACCACTAGAGGGCTCTGATCACCCTTGTTCCCCTCCCCCACAGTGCACACAGGAAGAAGTGTCTTCAGAAGATGAAGACGAGGAGATGCCTGAGGTAAGCTTGATGGTGTTGGCAGGAAGCACTTGCCATCTGCCAGTAGCATTGATCACTCACTAGTCTAGAACTGGGGATAGAAAAACACCAGTACAAGCTGGGCATGGTGGTGCACGCCTTTAATCCCAGCTCTCGGGAAGCAGAGGTAGGAGTATCGCCATGAATTCGAGGCCAGCCTGAGACTACAGAGTGAATTCCAGGTCAGCCTGGGCTAGAGCGAGACCCTACCTCATAAAAAAGAAAGAAAGAAAAAGAAAAACACCTGTACAAAAAGACGGATTTGCTGACCCAAAGAAACAGCCAGTGTCATGAGGGAGAGACATCTACATCCTTGAAGTCAGTCAGGTGCAGATCTGCTCAGCCCTCAGATGGCTTTGCAGCCTGACAGAGCTTAGTTTGTATCCTGGCTGCAGTTTTCTTATCTATATAATGGGATTGTAACACTGTTTTGAAGATTAAATGAGGCATAAAATGCTTTATATGAGTACATGATGTACCTGATGTATTTTAAAATCCAGTCAGTTTTTGCTTTGCTTGTTTGTTTTTTGAGGTAGAGTCTCTCTCTAGCCCAGGTGGCCTGGAATTCACTCTAGTCTCAGGCTGGCCTCGAACTCACAGCGATCCTCCTGCCTCTGCCTCCCAAGTGCTGGGATTAAAGGCGTGTTCCACCATATCCGGCTTTGCTTATTTTTTGAGACAGGGTTTTATGTCAGTCAGGCTGGCTTCAAGGTCACCATGTAATGGTGGCTGGCCTTGAACGCCTGATTCTCTGCCTCCTGAGTGCTTAGACTGCAGGTATATGCCAGCCTGCCCAGCCATAGGCGTTTTTGCAGAATTTAACATAATTGTTAAAGAGTTTAAACTTAGAGCCAGATAGAACTTAAGTCTTAGCTTTGTTAAATGTCCTGTAACTGGCATGGTAATTAACTCTGCTGGACCTTGGCTTTGTCTCTAAAATGACAATGGTTGTAGAAATGAAGTGGTGGTGTATACCTTTAATCCCCAGCACACAGTGGATTCCAGGAAGCTGGATGTGTTGGTGTACACGTGTAATTCTGTCACTCAGCAGGATCAGGAGTTCAAGGTTTTCCTCAGCTACATAGCAAGTTCAAGCCAGCCTGGGCTGCATGAGACTCTCAGAAAATCAAAACAAAACTTTGAGACAGAGAGGGAAATTGCCTTAGTCTTCAGACTTGCATGGATGGAGCTGGGGAACATGTGGGTGGGACTGAAGGGGGACTGGGGAAGTGGTAGTCTTTAGCACTAGCTATGTTGGTGTCTTCCCTCCTCTGTCCGCTGTCACCCAAACCTGTCTCAGGATACAGAAGACCTAGATCACTACGAGATGAAAGAGGAGGAGCCAGCTGAGGGCAAGAAATCTGAAGATGATGGCATAGGAAAAGAAAACTTGGCCATCCTCGAGAAAATTAAAAAGAACCAGAGGCAAGATTACTTAAATGTACGTGCCTTGTAGAGAGACGGGCAAAGGGGTTGCTGGTACCTACTGGGAAGTGGCAGGCCGTTGCGTATCAGTTTGGGGAGCCGTTTCCTTTTTGGGTGTTTCTGATCAAGAAATGTTTTGTCTTCCCTTCCTTGTAGGGTGCAGTGTCTGGCTCGGTGCAGGCCACTGACCGGCTGATGAAGGAGCTCAGGGATATATACCGATCACAGAGTTTCAAAGGCGGTAAGTTCCCAGGAACCCAAACAGGACTCTAGAGGGCCAGAGCTTCTCAGGGCAGGAGCATGATTTGGACACATGTCCATTTGGGACAAACCTGGAACCCTTAAGTTTTTTGTTTTTTTCCTCAAGAAGGGTCTGCGGAGGGGATCAATTCCAACCCAGACCATCCTTAGTAACACCCCTCTCCCTCCAGGAAACTATGCAGTCGAACTCGTGAATGACAGTCTATATGACTGGAATGTCAAACTCCTCAAGTGAGTGGTGACGTAAGCATGGGGAAGGAGGCTGAGGAGTCTTGGTAGTGGTGGGCTCGGGGCGGTGGTGATGCCATTTTGGGCACTGGGACCCTGAGGAGGCTTTCCATGGAGCCCAGGAATCTGAGCTCAGGATTCACTGCTATGCAGAGTTGACCAGGACAGCGCTTTGCACAATGATCTTCAGATCCTCAAGGAGAAGGAAGGAGCTGACTTCATCCTACTTAACTTCTCCTTTAAAGTAAGGCGGCCTGTTCCAGCCTAGCTTCCCTGTCTGCTGGGAGTCCTGAGAGGCCCTGGCCTCCCTTCCTGACTGTTGTCTTTACCTCTCTCTCAGGATAATTTCCCCTTTGACCCACCGTTTGTCAGGGTTGTCTCTCCAGTCCTCTCTGGAGGGTGAGTGACTGGGCAAAGGGAAGAGGCTGCTTCTGAGGCAGTGGGTGAAGAAGGGATGGGTATTCTGTCAGGCACAGCTGACTAGCCCTCATCTGCAGGTATGTTCTGGGTGGAGGTGCCATCTGTATGGAGCTTCTCACCAAGCAGGTGAGCCTGTTTCCTAGTCTTAGCCGGCTGGCCTGGGCAGGATGGGGCTAGTATGGGATGACCTTTAACTGATTGGTGGGGGCATGAGTTGTAGCCATAATGTGGCCTTTTCATTGTGCCAGGCATGGCCTGTACCCAAGGACCTAGGTGGACAGATGGTGGTTTTACTGGGAGTGAAGGGCAGGGGCCCTCTGTCGAGACAGCTGCTTGCCTGGAGAAGGAGCAGGTGTTTCAGGAAGCTGTGTCCTAACTTGCCTGCTGTGTCCCTGCCATGCCTCAGGGCTGGAGCAGTGCCTACTCCATAGAGTCCGTGATCATGCAGATCAGCGCCACGCTAGTGAAGGGGAAGGCACGAGTGCAGTTTGGAGCCAACAAAGTAAGGGCCTGGGGTGTGGGGAGCCAAGTACGGTTTGGGCCAAGAGGATAAGGTCTCTGGAGGAGAGGGGGCCTCATTCAGTTGTGAAGAGGAGAGGACCTTGTACCCTCAGACTCTGGGAGGGCACAGGTTTGGAAAGGGAAGCCTGTGGCATCGTGCTGCAAGGGATGTCTCAAGTGGGGTACTTCGCATGTTGCCTCAGCTCAGTGTTGGGAACAGGTGCTCCAGGGTCCCTGGGTGGAAAAGAAGGGGTGGTCAGGCAGTGGCTTAACCCTGCGGCTTCTCTCCCAGTCTCAATACAGTTTGACAAGAGCACAGCAGTCCTACAAGTCCTTGGTGCAGATCCACGAAAAAAACGGTGAGACTGGAGCCAGGCCCCAGGTTCCACTCGCCAAGTAGCAACAAGAACCTTTTGGGCTCTGAGCCTTCCCGCCCATCCCAGCACTGTCCAGAGGAGGCCTGGAGGCTGCTAATTGCATGGGATAGGGTGGGCTCAGTGCTGCCTCTGCCTGCCACCCTTTAAAAAGCCCGTTGAACTCCTGTCACTTCAGGGTGGGCTCAGTTCTCCCTTCATTATAACCTCCAGGTAGACAGCTTCTGCTCTTTACACCTGGAGATCTGCCCTCCTGGACAACTGGAGGTGTCCTCCGGGCCTGGGGTGGGCAGGGTGTACTTTAGCCCAGCCTTCCTTCACTGTGCTGTTTCTTTGCAGGCTGGTATACACCTCCAAAGGAAGATGGCTAACCCTGGAGGATCATCCCCCTCCTCCTTCCCCAGGCACCACTGGACCAATTACCTTTGAATGCTGTATTTGGATCTCTTGCTGCCTCTGTGGTTCCCTCCCTCATTTTTCCTGGACGTGATAGCTCTGCCTATTGCAGGACAACGATAGCTATTCCAAACGCTAAGGAAAAAAACAAACCAAGACAAAAAAAAAAAACACAGAACTGTTTCAAGTACTCAAGACTGACTACAGACCAACCAACCACCTTGCTGGAACCCTTGCTAGCAGGCATTCTTATAAAGAAACTCTCAAGCCTCCTTATATTGCTGGAAGCTCAGCTGTGCTCCAGACTAGAGCCTCCTTACCTATGCTATGGATTTTTAATTTATTTTCTCTTATTTCATGTACACTGCTTTTTTTGGTTACAGTGTATGATGGATGTGTATGGAAAAATGTATCTTTGGGAAAACAATTACAGTTTGTTAATTTGAAGATGCTGGCGTTGACTCGTCTTTATTTTTATGCCCACGTCCCCCACTCCCATCCCCTGACTGCTTGGGAGGTGGGGGAGGGGTGCCAGACCTACCATGCTGTGGAAGCGAGGAGAGGCTGTGGAGTTGAAGCGCCTGCCACCTGCCTGGCCCCAACCGAGCCACCTGCAGCGCTCCTTGGAAGGCGGAGCCCCAAAATGATCTCCATTCTTAGGACTCTTTTTTTTATTTTCCTAGTCTGTTTCCAAATTTCTAAGTAAAAGAAAATGTGACTCCAGTGACTGCTTCATCCAATTACTTACGAGTTGCGTGGGGATGGGGCCCAGGCCCCAGATATGTAGTGGTCTTCTGTAATTACAGCAACGTGCTGGCCAGCTCTAGCTCCGCCTGGTGCCTCTCCTTCGTGGAAAGCAGCTCCTGGCTGACAGGATGGAGGTCTTCTGCCCCATCTCCTGCCTCCGTCGTCCTTGAGTTTTCTGAGAAGATGCATAGCTCTGACGTAGTTAGGCTTGGAGAACTGGACTCTCCAGCCATTCCCGAACGGTGAATCCTACCAGAAATGGCTAGCACCTGTGTCTCGCCCCTGGCCTGGGGAACTACAGGGAAGGGAGGAGTGTGTATGGAGTTGGAAGTGTTGGTGCTGTGTTGTGGACCTGCTGTGTAGAAGTTGGGGTGGGGTTCGCACATGGCAGATGCTGCCTGCAACTCCTGGTCAGGGAATGACAGTCCAGCGGCACACGAGACCCAAGTTTTAGAACACCCAGATCTGGGTCAGCTGTCTGGAAGTATTCCACCTGCAGTGTTTTTGAAATATGGCAATTTGACTTTGCCCATCCTTCCCCTGCCCTCATGAGGGGTGGTAACATCTCGCTGCTTCAGGTGGATGGAGAATTCACCAGTCACATTGTCCCATTCAGCGCTGCTCCAGGTCTGCCTACACCCACCTGATCAGGGTGCTAAAACATGCTGAGGCGGAGACAGAGGGGACCCAAGGGAAAATTCATTTCACAGAGTGAACTCTGTCTCCCAGCCTGCGCGGCTTCCTTATGAACTTATGAGCAGCCCTGGCTGGAATGTAGATTGTGTTTTTAGTATGTGTACTGTGATCTGTCCTCTGTATAATGTATTTTGTAATGTATTTTTCTCATCTACCAAAGGATGAAACAAATAAAGTTATTTAAATAGTTTGGCTCTAATAAGTTTCTTTAAAGAAATAACAGGTTCATATTCACTTGACATTAAGAAAAATGGCAGCTGATAGGAACTGTATACCAGCCTGGGAATCCTTCACTTTTCATGTCAGTCTCACGGTCCCTTTGATGACTTTAGGGTTCTCATAAAGTTACAATGCACACACTAAGGCCATTACCACAAAGCAGATTTCTGTAATAAGACAGCAAGGAGAAAGTAACACAGTGACTGTGTCATTGAGCTGTGTAGAGGACAGGGTAGGGCCACAGGTGGCCGCCAGGAAAAACCACCCAAGCCCATGAAACATGCCAACCTTTTTAGCCAAGGAAATGGCTCACAGGCCCTGGGATGCAAAAAGCAAATGTGAACACTGGATGCCAGCAGCCTAATGGGAGCTTCCTAGGTTTTGGTTCAAGTGTTGATGTCATGACAAAGGAGACCTCACCCCTTTAAAAGGCAAAATGGAAATTAACTCAATGCTGAGGCCTCAAAAGTGAAGGCTACTCTGGGCTGGAGAGACGGCTCAGCGTTTAAGGCACTTGCCTCCAGCGCCTAAGGCCCCGGGTTCAATTCCCCAGTACCCATATAAGCCAGACGCACAAGGTGGTCTCTCTCTCTCTCTCTCTCTCTCTCTCTCTCTCTCTCTCTCTCTGCTTGAAAATGAATAAAATACTTTTTAAAAAAAGTGAAGGCTACTCCAGGGCAGGGCAGGCAGGTAAGAAAGTGCTGAGTGTTGGCTGTGCCTCTTAACTCTTCAAACTTCAAGATGGGTGATTGGAAAAAGTCAGTGGAAACGAAGCCACCACACACCTCCATCCAGTCCCCTGACTCTGGGTAACCTCGGTTTGTTTTATCGAAGGAGATGCCCAGGAAGCTCCCAGAACTCTAGCCAGGGCTGAGGTTGGAAAGACTCCAAAGCAGGGACTGCTGAGGGATAATTACCCCGGAATTCAAATTCAATGGATATCCTGCTGTGAATTCCAAATGGCCGAAAAACAACACAACAAACCTCTGGCTCCCTTAAAAGGTGGAGGCCACAGTCTTAACTCCCTGTCACCAGAGTGAAGAGAAAATCTGGAGATGTGGGAAAGGTGAGGGCACAGTGGATCTTACATAAAAAGCATTTTCATTTTGTTAAAATAGTTACAAGGGGGCTGGAGAGATGGCTCAGCGGTTAAGGTGCTCACCTTCAAAGCCTAACGACTCGGGTTCGATTCCCCAGTACCCACATAAAGCTGACTGCAAAGTGGCACATGCATCTGGAGTTCTTTCACAGCAGCTAGACGCCCTGGCACGCCCATTCTCTCTCCTTACAACTAAATACAAAATTTAAAAAAAATAGTTACAGGCTGGAGATATGGTTCAGTGGTTAAGGTGCTTGCCTACAAGGCCCAATAATCCAGGTTCGATTCCCAGCACCCACATAAAGCCAAATGCACAAAGGGGCACGTGTTGTCAAGTTCATTTTGCTGGGCGTGGTGGCCTTTAATCCCAGCACTCGGAGGCAGAGGTAGGAGGATCACTGTGAGTTCGAGGCCACCCTGAGACTACATAGTGAATTCCAGGTCAGCCTGAGCTAGAGTGAGACCCTACCTCAAAAAACCAAAAAAAAAAAGTTACAGGGACCTGGGGTTTTATGATCTCTAACGGGAAATTCTACTGGGGACAGGAAATGATGTTCACTTTGCTTGGCGGGATGAAGGTTTAAAAGAAAAGGAGATGGAGAGATGGCTCAGTGGTTAAAG